>CANYCX012258013.1:0-12099 GCA_948193385.1 Breynia disticha f. nivosa | reverse complement strand
GTTATTATTGAAAATAGAATCATTAGGATTCTCTTTTCTTTCATAACCTGGAATACTTATTTGTAAAAGTTTTGTATATATGTTATCAATGATGAGTTTGGTTTAAATGTCCTTCAATTTTATTCCTTAAATGTTTATCTTATATTACAAAAAATCAAATTACTTGATTTCCGAATTTAAGTATCACTTGTAGGAGGGAAGTATATGTGAGTGATATTTGAATTCGGAGGTCACATTTTTACCTTTTTTATTTTTGCCTGTGTCCTCTGATTTCAGCTCTTTTTTATTGAGAGGTGTAAAAAATTAGTTGCTTAGCTGTTTTAAGAAGGAATAGCACTGAAAAAAATTTCTAACTTTAACTTTTTTTAGACATTTAATGGGTAGTTTAGTTGATGTTTGATTAAAGGAATTAATTTAGCTTGGCATATAAAATAAATTTATCTATTAATATAAATGTATTAAAGTTGAAATCCTTCGCTTAGCCATGAAGCATCATTTCAATGTTTTAATTATCTATAATTTTAAATTATTTTAATTAGACTAAATTAATTATTAAAACTCTTTTTTAACTTTTTTATTTATTGATTAATAGAAAAAAAATCTCTTAGCATTTTTAACTGTGAACTCTTAACATCATAATTGTTAAAGAATTTGTATAGACTATTCTACTGACTGTCCCTCTTACTGCCCCTTTTTTACACCAAAAATTTGATTTTTTTATTGATTTTGTAGTTAGTTTCTTACAAGTTTGCTTTAGTACTGATTCTGCAAGTGGTGGCTCCAACATTTCCAAAAAAATCCAAGGAGGTGAACTCTGAGGCAAAGAAATTATAGGAGTTCAAGAGCAAGGCTAAAGCCAAAAGGTAATATTTGGTTCAAACCTGCAGTCATATTGTTACGAGAAATTGAATTACTATCGTTACAGTTCAAAATGGTACTAAATGTTGTTTTATAGGTTTGGATGGTTGTACAAGCGAGTGCAAGTGGTGATTGTTGGGATAATATCATTGTGTTTGGGAATTTTTTGGATGATGGAATGGTGGTCTTTGATCAATGAACTGTACCTTTTTCATGGGTGGACTCTAGGAATAGGTATATGTGGAATCATCATAAGAATAGGACGTGTAGTGGCATGTCTATATTGAGTGACCACCTTCATACGTCATGTAGTGTACTGGTCTCTGTACTGGACGACTATCAATAGCTTTCTCTTTAAGAAGCCTTGTGAGCTCCTCATTGTACTTTTCTTGGACCATCATTTGAGCCTCGAGAGAGGTAATGTGGTTCGCTTGTAGCGTGTTTGATGAATAAGGTAGATGAGGTCTTGTTAGTCGATCGACTCTATCGCTCTAAACATATCTATTCAACGCCATTTCCTCAATCAATGCCATGTACTCCTCTGGGCTTTTATGTAATCTCGATTCGTCGGACGCTAAATCCAATGCTTGTTTCGTCTCTAGAGTTAGCCCGTTATAGAAGGTCTTGACCTGCAGCTACGACTCCAACCCATGGTGAGGGCATTTATGGAGGAGTTCTTTGAATCTTTCCCACGTCTTTCCTAGGCTTTGTTATGAATACTGCATGAACTTCATAATTTCTGCTCTCAATTGTGCTGATCTCGTTGGGGAAGTACTTCTTGTAAAAACGTCGGCAAAGCTGATCACAAGTCTTAATCGAATTGGGAGGTAAACTACATATATAGTCATGATCGTGTGTCGCCCTTAAGTGAAAAGGAAAAGTAACAGAAGTTTCGCATATTTAGAGACTCATTGATCTTAAAAGTAGCCAATATCTCCTCAAAGCTTGCCATATGAGAATTCGCATCCTCGTATGGCTTATCGCCAAATTGTACCTGACTCTAGACCAATTGGATTATTTGTGGTTTGATTTCATAGTTATTAGCTGCAATCCTAGGTCTAGTTACTGTCTGACCCATCTCATAAATGGGTTGTCTAGCGTAATCCATATTAAATACGAGATGCGCACATGGATTTCTAGGATATTTTGCCATGACAATGTCTGAACCGCTCTCACTCGACTACGTACCTAAGTTGGCACTACTGGAAGAATCTATTGGAATGTGAACTATTTTGCTACTAGTGGTTATCTGCTGTGATTGTTTTGTCTTGCCCCTCGTGCAGATGTGTATACACCTGCCAAAAGAAACTCGACAAACAAAAACAATTGAGCAACTAAAATAGTAAATAAAAATAGAAAAACAAAAAGATAAAAAATAAAAGATAAAAAAGAAACAAATAATGAAAAAAAAAGAAAAACAATGCTGAAATAAATAGACTGGTCCCACTAACATCATAAGTGTAACGCCCCAAAAAATATAACTGAAAACTTAGCAAAAATGTGAAAATAGTAGGTCAGAACGACTTGGAGAACGGGCACTGCATACCGTTCCCCAAACCATTTCGAATGCTGACAGCGGATCCAGTTGTGGTTCCAACAGGGGAGAACGGGTAGGCGAATGGTGTGTGTAGGCCATTGGCCAAACTATTTCACTCTAGCAGGAATTTAAAATAGACGCGTATTAAGGAAGGAAAAGAGAGAGAGAGACAACATTTCATTGGTTGTGAGTCTTTCCAGCCAAAACCCAACCTTCCAACCCTCAAGGAAACCATCCTAGACCTTCCCTAAACACTAAAAATTTGTCTCTCACCCTTGGATCTTGATACTTTTCCGAACGTAACAACGAGCAAGGCAAAACCTTTGGTTTTGTAGTGGTTAGAGTGAGGTAAATCCCTAACCTAAGTAAGATTTATGAGTTTTTAGAGTGAGGTTATTGTGGGTTACATGAGTTTTGCGTATGAATATTGAATGTGTGAGTTTTAGCATGTTCTTAGCGATATTGAGGGAAGATTAGGAGATGGGTTATGTGGATTTTGGGATTTTTGCTAGATGTTTGTAAGAATGAGAGGTTAAAGGTAAGAACTTGGGTTTATTGAGTAAAATGTGAACAATATGGATGGGTTTTGATAGTTAATTCGGAAAATATATGATAATGTGGGCATTAGGGTTTGTGGTTAAGAGAATAATTAAGGTTTTGCTTAATTAAAAGTCTTAAATGACTTAATTGATATGTTAAAATAGTTTATTTACATATTTTATGATAATGATGTTATAGGAGGTGAGTTGCGAGATTCGGACAGGAGTTGAGTCGAGAGCCCACTTCGCGGGATTTTAAGTAAGTGCAATTTACTCTTACCATTGTATGCCTTGCATCTGTATGGTTAAGCATACACGATAATGTGTATTTGTTAAGATGTTAGTGAACATGAGTCTTAAAATGGACCTGTATGCTATTGATGTGAATTGTATAGTTGTGTGAAAATGATACGATATGGTTACTTGAGTGTGTTTTCGCCTTGGTATGAATGCTTGATTTTATGCAACTGTGTTGTAATATATAGTATGAGGAATGGTTATGCAAAATGTGAAATGTGAATGTATACTTATGAGGAAATGTGCTTGACTTAATATGATGATTTGCTTTGGGATTTCAAGCATTGGCTTATTGATGAGTTATGTGTGAAATGTTTATTAATGATGATCGTAAAGATGGAAATGTATAGCATAGGGCATGATGTTTGCATTGATGTTAACAGCCGGAATGAATTGCATATATTCATGTGTTGCATTGAGCATTACTGTATGACACGTGGCCACAAGATTTCGGGTGAGAGCTCAATGTCGGATTGGGTCCGTGGATATTCCAAGCGAGAGCTTCATGCCGGGCTAGGCCCGAGGCATATTTTGAATGGGAGCTCAATGCCGGCTGGGCCGATGATGATTCCGAGTGAGAGCTTGGTGCCAGGTTGGGCCTAAGGAAAAATGGAAGACCCCATGGCATGCATGTTGTATGAGAATGCATTGGCATTGCATTGTGCATTCATTCTTTTGCGAATCATATGTTTATGGAATGAGTATTATTATTTATGTTGCCGTGGGAATATGATGGATGCTTAAATATGAATGTTATGGCTTGAAATGTGTTGAAAGTGGTGTGTGTGATTGGTATTTAAATGCTATTGCTAAAAGTTTGTAACCTTATGAATTATGTTTGGAAAAATTGTAGTTATGAACCTTGTATATGTGAGTGATATTGATACGTGCTTGAGGCATGGTAGTTAAAAGTGTTAAGGAAGTGTTATATGTTCAATGCTGTAGTTTTCTAGAAACACCAGGTCAAAACGAGCTCACCCAGTCGTTTCTTAAGTCGTTTTGTTGGTCAAGGATTCCAGAAGGTCAGAACGGGTTGGAAAACAGTTTGCCCAAAATGTTCCCCAAACCGTTTCGTCTTACTGACCTGGACAGAAGGTCAAAATGGGTTGGGAAATAGTTTGTCTTAAACCGTTCCCTAAACCGTTTGGTCTTACTGACTTGGATAGAAGGATGGAACGACCAGAGGAACCGTTCTCTAGCCCCGTTCTAGTGCAATGAATAGAGTAAAACAAAACATATTAAAAGGAAAGAGAAATAATAATAGGCCTAATATTTGGATAATGTATTGAAGGTTAAATAGGGATGATTTCCCTATCACATAATGTACGTAAAACATAACAAAGAACGAGTACTTATGCATTAACTACTTTGATAAGTGTGTTAAAAGCGCTTATTGAGAAATTAATTACTAACGTGTTTGTTGATTGTGGTGATTGTGCAGAGCGTCGATAGTACTGCAGGACTTGTGCTTTCGGTGAATACAAGAAATGTGATACATCTCCGAGGTCGTGGCTCCTAGTATATTTTGGACTATACACTTTTGCATTTTGTACATCTATACATCTGATAGTATAGATAGATGATTCGTGCATTTTTTTTAAACCAAAAACCATTACTTTCGCATATTTACATTTGGTTTGTATTTGACTAACATTGGCCTGGGTTTAATGAATACATGATTATTCATCCTTATACTTTGGCTGGACAAACTATTTTAAAAAGAAAAAAAAAGAGGTTGCAAAAATCCTTATTTATTCGAAAATGAACTTTATAAATTTGGGGGCGACAATAAGAAAAACACTATGCCAAAAATAGTAATTCCTCAACAACGATGCCAAAAACTTGTTGTGACCTAAACCTAAGTGTTGATTCTATGCGATTGCACACAATCAAGTAATAAAGGGTGAGTGAGTTTTGTTGCGGCCTATAACTAAATGCCAAACTAATGTGCAAGTGCACACAATCAAGTAATAAAAGGGATTAAAACTCGACCCAAATATCGAACCGTAGGAAAAATTAGCTAAGCTAAGCAAGTTCTCATTATTTATTAAGACTCTAGTTAAATTAATAGTTGATTTTAATTAAACCTAAACTACGTGAATTTAAAAGCAACTATTCTAAACAAAGTGAGTAAGGTAAAGCTCCATAAAACATAACAAACAACAAAAACTGTTAACTAAAGCAAACCAAATCAAAGAAATTAACAAGACATTAAAACTAAAACTTCAAGAAAATTCAAACTTGCAATTTTATTAACTAAAAAATAAAAACATGATCCAATAAGAATTTAACAATCAAACTAAAAAAACCCAACATATAAGACTAATCAAAACATCAACCAAACATCCAAACATAAATCAATCTTCACTAGAAAATGTTAACTTTAAAACTATAGAAATCAATCTTCAAACATATAAGACTAATAAAAACCCAAATGAAATCATCTGAAAATAACTATAGAAATTTAGAATCTAAAGGAAATAGTACAAAAATTAAAAGAAAGGCAATCAAATCCAAAGAACTTTAATCCTAAACACTCATAGCATCATCTAATACAACATCAAATAAAAAATAACAGTAAATGGAATAAAAAAATGCAATCTAAACGTGAAATGAGATAAAGAGCAAAAATAAAATGCAAAATTGTAAAGGAAAACATGATCTAATCTATGAAAACTTGATAAAAAAACTATTCTAATGGTTGTATAAACTTTAAAACTGTAACATTCCTATCCTAAATTTCCTTAATTAGTAAAATGATTAATGAAAATAAGTTTAAATGAACCTAATATATATTAGAAAATGTTAAAACTTTAAGACAGGACAGTACAATTGAAAGCAGAAAAGAGTTGGACAGAAAAATGCAGAAAATGCTAAGTTTCAGCTTGCAACACAAGGGCATGCTGATGGCACGAGGGCGTGCTCACTGGACAAGTGATGAGCACGACCGTTTCATGTAAAAACACCAATTTTTTCTAGAAAAAAGAAATGTCAACACAATGGGAGTGTTGAACAACACGATAGGCGTGTTGCGTAACACGAGCCGTGTTGATCAATAAGTGAGTTGTGCTTAGTTGTAAATCATCAAGAAAGTTGGAAATCGAAGCATGAGCTGAAATGTGGAAAATGAAATGGGGTGTACTGATGTGGACATGACCGTGCTAATCGTCAGAATAGTACTTAACCAAAACAGAACTTAAAATGCATTTAATACAGAAAGTAGAGAGAAAATCGAGAGAGGTTGAGAGAGAGCGAAACCGAGAGACTTAGAGAGAGAAAGGAGATTGTGTGGTGAAATCATTCGTAAAAACAACGAATCAGATTCTAAGAGTAAGCTGGATATTGATATCCTAGTTGATACTGCGAAACTATAAAGGTAATCCTTTATAATTATGAATTTAAGTGTAATTTTATAAAGAACTTAAGTTAAAAATTATTAGGATTAGATTAGGAGCATGCATATTATTGTATTGTAGAATTAAATGTGACAAAGGGTTGTATAAATAGTTGTTTAGGACGACCGGTTAGATCGAGGCAGAGTTTGGGCTCGTATCAGTCTGAGTACTTTAGTTCGGAGGTGAGTAATCTAACTCACTATTTAACTAAAGTAAAATCTATATATTAATATAAAGCAAAATGTGACGCCAAATTTCGTAAAAACTCATTTTAGAATAAATGCAAATTTTAGCACCATTTTTTTCTTTTTAAAAAAGTTAAGTTATGCAAGAGAGAGAAAACAGATAAATGGTTTTCAAACACATCAATACAAGTAATACATCAACGATAATTTGAAATGTGGAGGCAATGGAAACATTTTACACACAGTGTTTGAAAATCTCAAATGTATTACAGTAGTATAAACACACAACATAAACACAACTCAAAACTAGGAGCTTGACCTTCAGTATCGCACCGCTTAACCTTGTCGATCACATAGTCCCGTCCCTAATACCTGTCACTCTGCACACATATACACAACAAAACAAGGGTGAGTATATAGAACTACTCAGTAAGCGGATCCATGTAGTTGTTATGCTGAATGTGCAGGGGAACCTTCGGCCTAACGCGACCTAAACTCCACACAATTATAATTACATTCAAATTAGAATCATCAATTCTCTCACAATATATCAATTAGCCAATCATGTGCAAACCAACATTTCAAACATCTCGCATAATCAATCACACAACATCCAGTCATAACCACATTCATAAATCTCACATAAAATCAATAAAACACAATCGAGTCATCTTACTACTTAGATTCATTCATGTTCATAAACCAACCATACCACAATCATGCACATTAGTATCATCCTAATACAAGCCAACAACACATAATAGCATATAACTCAACTCATTCAACAACATATTCAAATCATGAATTTATACACACTCATTAGACAATCACAAGCCAACTCATATCATATCCATAATCCAAACACATTCATTTCCATGCAATCCAATGCCATGTATGCAAATTGAATGAGAATGAAATGCTAATGTATTTCCACACACAAATGCTATGCTCCAGAGCCTCAAACATAGTAGAGAGAGACATCACTTGATCTCTGTTGTCTTAAATTAAACACAGTTAGAGAGAGACTTCACTCAATCTTTACTGTCTCAAATCAAGAGAGAATCCACTCTCATTTCGTGCTTTGGCCAAGAGGCCCTTATTTTTGCACTTTGCGCATTGGCCACGAGGCCCTTATTTCTTTTCTCAACACAATCGGGCAACGGTTAAAGAACAATATGCTCCTAAAAACCCTCTGGAAAAGAGAATTTCATTATATGAAGGCATGAACCCCAGCCATGTATGTCATTACAACTCAAAGACTCTGACCAACGGTTAAAGAACAATATGCTCCTAAAAATGAAGTTGAAAGTGTTGTAGGCCGGAAGAATCATTAGTGATGTGCGTAGAAACATATATTATTTACCTCATAAATAGTACTAAAAATTTCAAGAGAACTTTTGATGAAAATTAATAAAAAAATAATAGAAAAAAATTTATCCTTCTATTCTGGTAAGAAGATGAATTTCAAAAAAGAAATTACAATAGATGACTTTAGCAAAACATGGTTATTGCCGTAAATATGTGAGGAATCAATATTTGTTATTAACGTCATATGAACATAAACCATATCCATCATTATTAACATTAGGCAAACATCAAGTAAATAACATAAACAATGTCCAAAATGACCCAATTACTGCTGCCAAAATCACAAATTCCCGTGCAACATTAAAAAATACACTACATCTTCTTGCAAAAAGAAAAAGACTTACCAAGTCACTATTACATTTCTCTAAGTCAAGAAACTTAATAGCAACTATCTCATTCAGTGGAACACACAAAGCCCTGTACACAGTTGCAACGACACCATCACTTCTAGTCTTTTGCATTAATAGGAAATCGTTTCTTCGTAAAATGCTCCATGGTTCTTACAGAATACAAACAAAACATTGTTTACTCATAGATGATTCAGTGACCATACGCAAATTGAACATTGAGGATGTAAGAATTAATTCAATATAAGGTTCTTTTCCATTTTGCCAGAATTTTATCCATCAGCTTAAATACCACATCTAACAAATGGAATCATGAAGACGACATCAACTACTTGTTTTTGAAGCACAGAGAACAATTCAAGATCATACATTCAATTTCCAGCAACACACACCTCAAACTCCCACTCAACAACATACAACCATAACTACCATATACCATCCTAGTTTCTACAAGAAAAGGTCCACCTCTTGATTCCAAACTAACACTTACTATTCAAAATCTCATTCACAACCACACAAACACATCAAATAAGTGACTTAAAAAACTTTTCAATCCAATTCACAAACTAATTTCATAAAACAATCCCATAAAACTTAACGTAATTACAATCAAACCATCCAAAATTCAATCCAAATTTGCCAATTCCAATCACAGTAAAATAAACAGACAAAAAGAATCAATTTTGATTCTAGAGTTTTGATTCTAGTAATTGACAATAATGGTCAAATACATAACATAATAAAAAAAATAAAAATATCTTTTGGTAGACCACAAAACATGTCGGATTAAGGTTTCCTGGGAAAAATTATTATGGCTATGTTTGAGGTTGCTGTAAAAACTCCGAGGTTACAAAATAGAGTTTTGTTGTCGAAATGGATTTTGTGTGTTTGGTTATATCAAAAAATAATGGTGAGGTAACACAATACTGTGACAAAATAGAGTTTCAAAAAAACTAACAAAAATGTTGTTTTTTATAACATTAAAAAATAAGATTAGCCGTAATTTATTTTGACAAAATTATCCTCCAATGTTATTAACGTACATGTTCTTCTTTTCTTATTATAAGTCTTGCTTGTTCTTCGTTTTATTTGAACATCAATATCAATCATGTGGTCTTCTTGTGATTCTCTTTATGTTTGAGAGAAGAAAGAGAATTTTGTTTATTTTGAAATCATAAAAAATCCATATTTCTAAGCATTTTAATTCTTTCCAATGCTTTTTTTCTCCTCATTTGCAATTGATTGTACCATTTTAATTATGTTGGCTTTGGATGGATGATTTTGTCATAACTTTTAAATTTGGTTCTACTTGGTGTTGTAAATCATGCCTAATAAAAGTTGAGTTTTGCACTTGACAAGTAGATGAATTGGATACATTAGTACAAAATTGAATGTAGGGCTAGCTAAAAATTGTTTATTTCGTAAGAATTGTGTCGAAGAAGTTATCATGATTCAAGAAACCCTCCATTTTCCTTCAGCTCTTTCGTCTTGATTTAAATTGTTGTTGGATATCTTTTTAACCATTAATTGATATTCAATTTCAATTAAAATTTCAATGTTTGATCTTATGCATTTTAAATGGAGATTTTTGTCAATTACGTTTGTGCTAGTAGCATAACTATAAAAATTTGCAACCATATAATTTAGACTTTGCAAAGATTATTCTCTTGTTAGGTAATGACTTCCATTTGTAGACTCATCATACTAATAATACTTTTATATATGACTAGTAATAACGAAAAACAAGTGAAGGGGAAGTGGAATGAGCAATTGTTGTTAGTGTAAGCCCTAGCCCAATACATTGTTTGCAACTTTTATTATTGAGTAATAAAATTATGATGCATTATTTTATCACTTCATGTATTGACCTATGGTATATGTTTCATAAAATATCCAAGAATATTAATTAAGTTCTTGAGGTATCAAGGTTGAGGACGTTGATAGTAGAACCTGGAAGTTATGAGTTTAACATTCTAAATATCTCTAATCGCTTGTTTTTATGGAAATAGAAATGAACTAAGACTAACATGTACCTTATAGGTGACCGTGTTCTGCGGGTCACAGATATTTGGGATATCTAGCATAGTTCATAAGTACAAGGAAGAGCATTGTATTTGGAGAACGATCACTATTTGCAATGTCAAATATTATCCTTACACTGAAATCACTATGTCTCTTGTTATGATTTTTAGTGTACTTTGACATACACCTAACATGATCGTAAAAGGTTGACAAGTATGGGTATGATTGGGTATGCTAAGAATCATAAGTAAGAGCATGAGTGAAGTGAAGGGATTGACCCTCTTATGAAAATGAGATCAGATATCACTGGCCGCTTGATAGACAATATTGGGAAAAGTGTGGCCGCACCCGAATGAAATGATTATGTCATTTATTCGAACTTATCAATTTTGTCATAGAGATCAATAAAAGTGATTTAGCACTAAATAATGTGTTAGCGACATGCCTTATGTTAATCAAGATATCGGAGGTCAAGGGATGTATTTGAATTGTAGTAGGGCTGTTGACACCGTTCGTCAGCTATTTAATTTAGGGTGATCATAGTGTCTTACTAGAGACCGCCTATGATTTATGAGTTATTAAACTCATTGCCTTTATTAAATAGTCCTACAGATTGCACATGGATGACGAAAAACTAAAAAGGGTATTTTTGATTTTTCACCTTAGGTCAAAAGCCAGCTGTGGGCCAGACTAGGCATTTGGGCCAATTTTGGTAATTGGACCCAACATGGATGAGAATTAATATTTCTTACAAGATTTTAAGACAAAGATTATTTATTAAATATGATATCTTAAATGAAAATATGTAAGAAAATAAGAGAGAGAAAGTTTAGAAAGTTTGTCTCAAATTAAGACAAGATTAATATGAGATAAATTAAAAGGTAAATTCTTTTAATTATACACATGAGAATCACAGCAATGATGGGGTTTTTATTTAAAGGTATTTTATTTTAACTAAAGACTTAACAAAGTCCTAATGGGATTAGGATTGTTAAGTGTTTTAATGACTCAAAACTCTCCTTTATAAAATCACCTAAAACCCTAGTTTTTTATGAAGAGTTGCCATCCCTCAAACACCTCCACATTTCTATGTGAATTCCACCTAAATTAAGAGTGATTTAGGGATTTTCTAAGAGAGAGAAAGTGAGATTAAGAGGCTGGTCTTTTGGGTGATCATCGTGGTGCTCTTCTTCTCACAAGTTCCTCATCCAATTGACAAAACAAGGTGATTCGAATTCCCTTTTGTGCTAGTACACGTTTTTGGTAATCCGTTTGTTAGTTTTGTAGAGGAATCATGCGTGGGATTCTTCCTTGATGTCATAAAGGTTGTCTCGGAGTATTTTGAGACTGTAGAAACTTAGTGGTTGCCTATATAGTATACAACCAAGCAAGAAAAGGAGAAAGGTATGTTCTTTTCATTAAAGATTTGATTTTTATGTCAACTAGTCATCATCTAGGAGTTAATATATGTGTTTCTTGGATTTTGGTGTTGATTTTGGATGAGTCTTGAAGTTTAATTGATTGTTTTCTGCTGCCATTAGAGTTAGAACA
>CANYCX012257723.1:0-29664 GCA_948193385.1 Breynia disticha f. nivosa | reverse complement strand
TAGCTTTTGTGAGTTCAGTCCGTTGCGGGGACATGGTAGGATCTGTTAGGCATGCCATTGACCACATGTGCCATTTCAGTGGTTGGTCTCTTGCATTCTTCATTTCTTTAGACAACCCAAGTTCTTTCCACCACCTTCATTCAGCCAAGAAAATCCGTCATTTTAGTGGTAAAAATATTATAAAAAACATCATTTAATCATATTTTTCATTACTGATTTATCATTAAACTTACTTGGAAATTTGCTTTATCTCCTTCTGATGTTGAGATTGGAGCAACATAAAATCGATGGCAGCAATTTCTTTCATTACTTTAATCTGCTCACTGGTCCCTTGCAAGCTGCCATAGAATTTTTTAGCCATGAAACTTGACAAGCTTCTGTGGTAGGGATGTTCCAGTGTGTTATTTACTTGTGTAGCTTGCTGACTGTTTAGATATGGCGTCCAAGATTTTAATGCACGATAGCTGTAGTCACTAGCTTCGTCAAGAATGACTTCCCCTTCAAAACTCAGCTGTGAAGCCTCGTATAATGCCATCAATCCCTTTATGTCGCCAGAAATCTTTTCCCTGAAGTGTCCTTTCTGGTTTTTGAACCTACCAAAAACTCCTGTAACATGTATTCCATTACCAAACAAGTCATGAAAGTTTGGACGTGATTAAGACACTATATTGTGTCGAGGATAACTAAAACAACCTGCAGCCGGCACATGGTAGCCGTGTTGTCTCAGAAGTCGAAAGCCAAGAGCAACATTGAAGAGATCTCTATCAACAACAGATATCACAGAACTATGTCTTTCAAGAACTGCTTCTATCTCCTCTTGGAAGTAACGATCAATGCCAAGGCGTTGGATAGAATCAACAATGGCTAAATCTTGAAATGGTCCTTCCTCTTTGCGTAACATGTGCTTGAGAACCTCCAAATTTCGGGCATGATCAGTTCGAAAGCCAACCTATACAAGTGAATAATACGAAAAGTTATTTCTGAACTCATAATGCTAGAATTAATAATGAAGACAGCATAGAGAAACTTATAATTACAATGTTGTTCAATCTTTCAAGGTGAAAAGGTGGTGTAGAGGAAGATAACGAATGGTCCTGAAGAATGTTCCATTTATTTTGAGCTCCAGCCCTAGAAGAGACCAAGCAAGCACCAAGGTTCAAGGCCATTAATGGAGGCTGGTTTTGATTTAACAAGAAAATGAAGGCAGATTTTATAAATGGAGAAGAGTAATGTGTTTCTTATATATTAATGGACGATTGGATTGGTGGCAGACAACAAATTAATTGATTTGATGGATTCATATCATTTCTCTACCTCCCAAGTCCTACTCATAAACAGTTCTACAAGTTCAATCATATACATGTTTTACACATTAATTAATTAGGAGGAATGATAAGAGATCTTATGCAAAAAAAAAATATCTGTTTTTTATGGTTAAATTGCACAAAATCAACAACCAAATAAAAAAACACGTGACTATGTTATCTAGAATTATTCTGAGATGTTTATCTCAACAAAAATATAAAATTCTTCTAGTTTTGTTTTTATTCTTTTTTTTATCTTAGTCATGAAAGGATCTCATTCCAATCTTATTTAGATTATTTTAACAAACACATTCTTAAAAGATTAAAGTACCTACTTAATATTCATTTGGCAATTTACGTGAAGTGTGAGAGAGTTACGTGAACCGTGAAGTGAATGAATGAAACGTGAAAGAATTAAATGTAGGTTTGAATGTGGAGATTTTTGTTAAAAGTCAGGTTACATGTTAATTGGTTCGATCACGAGTTACTATCGAATTGGTTGGGTCAACGGATTTTTATGCACTCACGGTCTTAAGAGTAAACTTGGAGCGGTTTATCGACTAAGTCGGCCCAAATTTTAAAACACTAGTTACAATATCGATTTTATTTCAATTCAATTAGTGCATTGCATTTAATCATATATCTCAATAATCTAACATTCTAATTAACAAATTTACTCTTAATTAATACGTCTTTGCTTTAACTCTTAACTCTTTAATATCCTTTGTGATTATGTTTTAATTTTGTTGCTTAGTATGTGAATGGCATATTCCTCAAGTCTCATTCTACATTAACTAATGATTTTGCTTTTTATTATAAGCACTTTAGCTTGACACAACTTAACGTGTCAGCATATATTAATTTAGGTTTTGTTTATTTGACGGAAAATATTTTCTTCATTTTGACTTGCTTACATGTACGGAAATGTTATTTCTTAACTCATGACAGCATCAACAATGGCCAAATCTTGAAAGGGTTCTTCCTCTTTGCGTAACATGTGCTTGAGAACTTCCAAATTTCGCATGATCAGTTCGAAAGCCAACCTATACAAGTGAATAATACGAAAAATTATTTCTGAACTCATAATGTAAGAATAATGAAGACAATATAGAGAAACTTGTTTTTTTTTTTGACAAAATTTTAAGAAAGGGTCGGACTAGTTCATAAATCAAGGACAAAGAGTCTCAAGGAAACTTGACGAGTCAATAAATTGAAGCCTGTGTGTCTCTCCTAACGTTGCTACAGAGTTAGAAAAACTTGTTGGTGTTCAAACGTTCAAGGTGAAATGGTGGTGTAGAGGAAGATAATGGATGGTCCTGAAGAATGCTCCATTTATTTTGATCTCTAGACCTAGGAGAGACCTAGCAAGCACCAAGGTTCAAGGCCATCAATGGAGGCTGGTTTTGATTTAATGCTTTTCTTCATAGAAGATAGTAGGACTGATGAAAAATTCACTCAACTACTCAAAACGATTAAATCGAAACAAAATTTAGGATAACTATTAAAAATCGATAGGTTGGTAGTTAAATTTAGAGCAATCTATAAGGAGTAATTTGATTAGTGGTTTTGATTTCTCAAAATTTATTCTTAATGGAATCAATCCACCATTCACTTATCTTAAAGAAAACTTAAGTATATATCGTTAACTAAAATTTTTACTCTTCACGTTAATAAACTTACGTATATAATTTTTCTAGATTTTAAATAAAAGAATTGAATAAACGACAAGATTAATAAATGTAATTTTTTTGAAGACTTCAATAGAATTGAATTCGAACTGAAAACATTATTTCTAATTTGTTGTTATGTTAATTGGAAGTAGATATTAATTGTTATTATTTAAATTAAAGATAGTTATGTCAAAAAAAAAAATTAAAGATAGTTATTTTTAAGGTGTACTTTTAAATATAATAATTTATTTAATTAATTATTTTTAATGTTTTAATTAGAAATTTTAAATGGGATAATTATATGCACCGACATTTTAATTACAAATTAATTTTTTAATAAAAAAAGATAACCTACTTCAAATTTAAAGTAGATTATAGCCTATTTTAAATGGGATAATTATATGCACCGACATTTTATATATATTATATATTTGTATCATTTATTTTCAAATTTATGAATTTTTTATAATTCAACTTTTTATGTATTTTCAAAAATACCTTCACTAACTACTCAAATAACTTCCAAATCTGTATAAATTGAAGTGTTTTTGTTGGACATGCTATCCATTTAAAAAGGGATAATTACGTGAATGCATCCTTTTAAATAATGGTATATATGTTTACAATTCACTTTCTAAAATCTTACTTTTCTTAAATTAAACTACATATAATACACATTAACTATCTAAATAACTCCCATTTATGTTAAAGATGAATTCTAATTTTTTAATTTAATATTTATGTAAAAATTCCATGAAAATCCTATTTTAAATTGTGATAATTACTCTGAGAGATACTTTTGAAGTTTGATTTTATGATAATATCACATGTGTTTTATAAATTATAAATTTAATCACTTTTAGTTTCTATATTGAGATAATGATAATTTTAATATTTGACTTTGTGAATATAATCAATTTTATGTGAATCTTTGTGAACTTACTTGTTTATTATATGTGATATCAATTAACATATATTTGTGAACAATTGTGAACTTATTTCTCATTTATGTAAACTAATATGAACAAATAATTTTTAATATTTGATATTATGAACTTCTGTGAACTTTGTCTAAGTATAGTTTGACAAACTGTTGATTTTTGTATCAATATTTTTTTATGAACCTTTATGAACTTACGAAGACCAATTGATAGTTGGTTATAAAATCAATAAGAATTACTATTTTGACTATTTTCATAATTTTTAAAACTCAAATAACATTTTTCTAATAAAGAATTTCAAACGTATACGTAAAATTGTACTTCCTTTAGGACCGATTAGACCCAACACTCTATCCATCTCAAATTGACGTGGATCTGAAATGAACTAATAATTAAGTTATAATTCGGATTGATTACTAATTTAGCTTTTTTTATTAAGAATAATTTAGGTAGAAACAACTTGAGGTGTGAATGTATATCATTTAATGGATTGCATTTCATCATATATCTCATTGATATGATACCTAACTAAATTAGTTTTAATGCGTCTTTGCTTCAACTCTTAACTCTTTTATATCCTTGTTGATTACATTTTAATTTACGTAATTTATATCGTGTCTAATCATGTATGTACTAATTATATGCTCATTAATCGTGTTTTTTAAGTCAAAAATTAAAAGTTATAGGGTCCAATAGAATGACCTTTACCTATCCTTGGATATGACAACCTAACTAATTTTGTGTAGCACAATTTATGTTGATTTAATGCATTGCAATTCATCACATTTTTTCTTTTTATTTCCAATATGCTTCATATAATAATTGAAACTCACATTTTACACATTTAATCCAACAAAATTCCTACTATGAAACATTTAGTTTTGATTGGACCTCAGTTCCATTCCAAAATGTTCTAGTGGATGCATCGGGTGTTTTTTAAAGTTTGTTGTAAAGAACAAGTTTAAATTCATCATTTTTATTTTTTGTTATTAATTTCTGTAATTTTCTTTATTCATTTTTACATAAACAATTTCATTTTACATGAAAGTGAATTTCTTGTTACATAAAAACAAAATTTTTGTTGTCATATGAGAATTAACCTCATTTGTAGACCTATAATTTGAACTTAGTATGGGACATAAAGCTAGACATGTAAAATGGTTCAGAACTGACAGTTCATGGTTCAAGAATTCGTAAAATTGGAACCAAACCATTAATACACGGTTCGGTTGATTTGGTTCTAGAACCGATGGTTCGGGATGATTCAGATCGGTTATGATTCGTCGGTTCAGGTTTAGTTTTTCCACTAAAAATAAACTAAGTCTCGATTTATTATTCCTAACAACCCATAATTCGAAACCAATGGTCTCCACTTTGATTCAATTTCTTCACCTCTACATAAAGCATGTAAATACTTAAGTGTGAAACTCACCACAGAATCCATTGATTTAGGGAGGAGTGGACATTTGAGATGAAAGGCCAATTAGGTAAAGTGCGCCTTATGAGGACACTCATGGAAAACATGTTCCATTTGACACACATATTTCAATTCCTGAGCCACCTGGGAAAAATATCCAATCAGGAAAAAAAGATATTATTAAATAGAAGCAAGTACATACTCCAAATTCCACCTTGCAAGAAGTCGGACGAGCACGAATCTTGAAGATTTTCAAATCAAATCGAATAGACCCGAACTGAAAAAAAACCGTTGACTTTGTCTTTTCTCATACCGAACCGTTTTGAAAATTTTATACGGAACAATTCTAGATATTAGAGAATAATCGTACAAAAAATCATACAGAACTGTATTGAACCGTTCCGAACCGAAGAACCAAAAAATAACTTGTATATATATTTAATATTTTTAAAATAAATAAAATAATTATACAATATTTTTAATTAAACTTTAAATCTATAACAATAAGTGAATGCACTTAATTTTATTTTAGATAGAAAAATTATCGTTAAACTTCGAATTAAATTCAAAATACATTTACTTTTTATATTATTATTTTGAATAATTATTTATAACTAGTAATAAGATAAGCATATAAATATTTCTTTATAGAAAAGGGATAAATTAATGATAATTAATATTTGAACTACAATTTTTTTAAAGAAAAAGACATAACATATGAATGATGAATGTTATGTCTCGAATCTCCAACATCTCGACCCGTTAGTACTGGAATTTTGGGAGGGGATGGATTTGGAGATTATAATTACAGGACAGGGTGAATCTTGAATTTTAAAAACCCCTGAATATTTGGAAAGGGACGGAAATTTTGAAATGATCGATTTGAATAGTACCGTGATCACCCATAGCAAGAAGTAATTTAGAGAGTAAGCTCAACATGTTTAATTTGCAACAATTTAGACTTGTCTTTATCAAGGCAAGGCAACACATGAAGGGAGAATTTTAATGCTCAATTCACCCACTTCGTTGACTCTTCTTCTCCTTCCTTTCTCAATTAAGAACCCTAGCTAGTGCAATGCATTTTCCACATGTATATGAATAGCATTCTAGCTCCTAGTGCCCTGCAACACTAGCAATGCAATTTCTCTTTCTGAAACATATGGATATATATATAAGATATCTATACGAAATTACTTGGAAAGAGTAGCAATATAAGTTTAATATGATTAATGCAAGATTATGTTCCTAAAAATGTACATTCTGACCATAAAGTATGCAAGAAAACACGAGCTCGACAGACGTAGACGAATTCAACAAACATCAATAAGTAAAATGCGCCTCCAAATGTTCCGTGAATAAGGAATAAATCGATTATTTTTTTACAGAAGAAAAAATCTCGAGAGATACCTGTTTTCCTCAATTTGAAGCCAATGAATTGAGCTTCTTTTCGAATATTTTAGCCCGCCGGAGAGCGTCCAATGCTTCAGCTTGTTTTCCTGAACGTTTTAGATTTACAGCCTTTACCTTCTCTGCCTTTATTCGTTCTTCTAACTGAACTCTTTCCTGATTAACTGATTCAGTTTTAACAGGACTCACTTTTGTAGAACCAGCTTCACTTTTAACAGGACTCGCGTTAAAGGGGCCGGCTTCGTTCTTATTAGGACTCACTTTTGTGGGACCTGACTTGGCTGGAACTTGAAATGCAATATCGGTATCTCCAATTCCAATTGCTCTCAGGGCAGATAGAAGTTGAGGATCGAGAAGATCTTCAACAACAACACCATCAGCTGTTTCGTCTGCATTTGCGGAACCTTGAGAACTCGATTCCTCCAGTTGAGATTCTAGAGACTTGGCCAACTCAAACTCGGCTTCTGCTTCATCCATCCGGCCTTCTCTGCGCAGTTTTAGGGCCTGCCGCTTGTGGCTAAGGGACTCTTGTTGCAACTTGAAACGATCACGACTAGACAATGGCTTTTGAGCCAAATTTGATGCACCTACCTCCTTTTGTTGAACAGGAGGAGAATTGGATACGTGTTTTGACACTTCTTTACTAGTTTCTGGCTCAGGAGTTACTTCCTCCAGACTTTTCTCCAACAGCTTTGCCTGCCGAAGTTCCTCTCGAGCCTCTGCTAACTTTCCCTCCCTCTTTAGTGCTACAGCCTTCCTCTTACGAGCCAAAACTTCCTGCTGAGGGGAATGTTGCTTGCTTTCAGAAGTTGATGTTGAAGTAGAATTTGCTTTGACAACATTTTGCTTCTCATCTGCAGTGACTTCTATTTTCTCCAATTTAGCATCTTCCTTTTCTTCTTTGTTTTCAAGACTTCTAAGGGGACTTGTCCAGAGTTTTTCCTCAACATGAGCCTCAGGAAGATGTTTCTTGGTTTTGTCTCCAGCTTCTTCAGGATTTCTCTCCTTGTCCCCAGTAAAAGAATCTACCGCGTTAATTGACCCATGATGCAGAGTGGAAGGACCAGGATTTTTATTTGCTGCTCTATTGCCAGGATATTCTGTTTGACCAAAAGACACCAATTCTCCTAACAATGGGCTGTTGTCCTTGATGACATGAGAAGCTTCGGGATTTGAATTACCAACACTCTTCGTAACAGGATATATTACATCACTATTCTGTCTTCCAATTTCCCTGAAGGACTCGAGCTTTTCATTTTGACCCACGACCACTGAGGCCGACTTTTTACTATCATCCATTAGATTGTTAATAACACCCTGCTTTCCCAGGTCAAAATCTTCGGATTTTCTGTCCTTATAAGCATCAGATAAAGGTTCCTTCTTTACTTCTTGTAGTGCTTCCAATTGGGCCTCCAGACCCTTGGCCATTTCCACCAGTTTCTCCGCCTCCTCCATTTCCCCTTTGCGCCTATGGGCAAGGGCCTTCCTTTTCAAGTTCAAGAGTTCTCGTTGAATTTCACCTTTACTTTTTGGTTCTGCAATGAAAGTTTTAGAAGATTAGGTTAACATATACGTATATGCATCAAATGAATAGAAACAACAAAAAATTGAGGCAGCTTACTTTCAGTAATTACAGGTTCAGATTGCTCATCCTTCCATCCTAAATTATTTAGCATCGATAGTAGAGCTGGATCATACAGATCTTTTTCACTGACATCCTCTACGTCGTTTTCATCTGTTCCAATTTGATGAGATGGTTTAATTGTTTCATCCTTAGATCTCTTAGATTCAATATCAATTTCTTTCTTGGGTGCTTCCATCTCAGCCATCTGATCCTCTAGTTCTTTGGCTGATCTAAGCACTTCCTCTGCTTCATCACTCTTCCCTTCACGTCTCAAAGCAAGTGCCTTTCTTTTAAGGCCTAACAGTTCACTCTGTATTTCAGCTTTACTTTTTCTTGATGCCCTCAGAGGCACACTGGACGCAGCATTAGCAGGCAAGAACTCAGTCTCTTGCCCGTGAAGCTTGTCACTTTTCTTGGCTAACTTTGGAGCATGGTCTTTGTGCTCACTATCCTGATCTTGCCAACCTAAGTTCCTCAAAACTGAAAGGTATGCTGGGTCGACCATGTCCTGATCTGTAACATCACCTTCCTCTTCTCCAGTCAAGTGGCTCCCAGACACATCAGGATGTTCATTACCCAAATCTATATCCTTATTGCCTACACTCACATGCTCGGTTCTCGCTTTTGAAGTATTATCCATCACCTCAAGTTGCTGTTCAAGTACGTTGCCTCTCTTTAATTCTTCATCTGCCTCATCCAGTTTTCCTTCCCTTCTCAAAGATAGAGCTTTCTTTTTTATTGCCAGAAGCTCCTTTTGAATTACCAGCCTACTCTTAGGCTCAACAGTGGAACCCATGTCTTTCTTTGTGCTTGCATTTTTTGAAGTTGAATTTTCATCAGAAAGAGAGGGATTCTGTCTAGTTAAGTTTCCAACTTCATCTGGCAAGCTTTCTATGTTCTTTTCAAGTAATTTGGCCTTCTTTAGCATTGCCATTGCCTCTGGAATGTTTCCAGCCCGTTTTCTATCAAGTGCCTCTCTTTTCAATGAATGAATCTCAAGTAATAAAGTCTCTCTGTCAACAGGATTCCACTGGGTAGCAACAGTATCCATGGCGTCAGAATCATCTGTCCAGCCCAATGATTTCAATGTAGCTGCTATTTCCGGGTCCATAAAATCCTCATCCGTCACGTCAAGGTTACCACCAACATCATGATCATCACCTGTGCCCATAAGCTGATTGATATCAAAATCGTGCTGCTGATCATGCCCAAATAGAAGGTCATCATGTTCATCATTATTAATACTTTCTATTAAGGCAGATATCTCATCATCAGAGTCTGCAACTGCACCAAGGAGTTCCTGTTCTTCAAGCTGCTTCTCTAAAACCTTAGCTTTCTTCAATTCTTCTTTTGCTTCTGCGAGCTTACCTTCACGCTTCAATGCAAGAGCCTTTCTTTTATGTGCAACAACCTGTGTCTTGTCAATGCCACCAATGCCTGCATTAGTATTTGTCCCTTCAGAGCTGTCCTTAATGAGAGAAGACAGTTCGCCCTCCAGAGTCATGTTTGAGGACTTTTTATCATCACCATGGTTATCCATATCAGACCAACCGAGTTCTCTAAGTTCAGCAAAAAGGTCATCCTTTTCTTTACCGACTTGACTAGGGAGTTTGCCTCTTCTGCTGGATCCTTTCGAACCATCCTTATTATCAATATCAGCTGAATTGTCAGAAGACAACCCTTTCCTACGATTTCTACGCAATGAAATCTCCAAAGCATCTGCCTGTCTCTCAAGCTCTTTTCCCCTCTTGAACGCCTTTAGAGCTTCTGCAGACTTCCTCTCAGCTTTTAGAGCTTTATACAACTTCCTTTCCTCCAAAGCACGTTGGCGTAATTCCTGAGGGCTTGCAGAACCCTCCTCGCCATTACCAAGATTAGGCTCATTTGCAAGCGAATTGCTTCTACCATCCAAAGAAGCAAATCCTTGAGAAGAATATTCCTTTCTATCACTCCCAATAATCTGGTTCAAAATTTCATCCTCATCCTTAGATACCGACCGCGAACTTCCTGTACCTATATAGCACATCTATAATCCATTACAATCCAATCACGAAAACAATCAACAGCATATATTGACGAACCAGCTAGCATCACAGCACTAAAAGGAATGCAATACCTTTCCCAGCTCTATTCCGATGTCCATAACGCAACTCAAACCGTGCAGCCTCTTCTAGCTTCTTACAAGGCTCACAAACTCGAACAGGCGAATCGCCTTGTCCTCTTAAAACCATTCTCTGTTGAGTACAAGTATTGCAAAACAATCCTCCGCATCTCCGACAATGATGCTACAATTCCATAACACTAATCATCAATTATTCGCAATAATAACACTTATTAACCCTAAAATTAGAATTACGCCACCAAACAAACACAGAATCAAATAAAAAATTAACAATAAAACGAAAAAAGATGATTATAACCTTGCGATTGATGAAAGTGAACTGTGTCGAACATCCTTGGCAATGAGAAGCATCAACTACCCAATTGTTCCCTCTTTGCGACGGTTTCGCCGGTAAGCCGATCTTCTCCAACATATTTCAACTGGTTCGACCCGACCAGACCAACGAGTTGTTGCTTGATTTCGTTTGTGTCAACTTGTTTGACTCAATTATTTCTTCCTCACTCTTATATGAATCGCAACAAGATTAAAACGGTGTCGTGTGCTTCCTTTTCATTTAGAATAAATTGGGCCGAAAATGAAGTGGGCTCCGAGTTTATCTTAGCCTAGCCCTTTACTAACATGCCCATAAGTTGTGGCCGCCTGGTATTTTTACAATAATAAATCGATAAATTGATGTAATTTAATTTATAATAAAAGGAGTTAATGAATAATAGTGAATATTTTTTTTATAAAATATAATATTTTATTTTATAAAAATATTCAATTCAAAATAAATATCAAAATTGTATGATATACTTAAATAAATAATATTCAAATAATCATTCTTTTTATTTTTTGCAATTAAATTTTTTTACAAAGAGCCGGTTTGATATTAGTCTTTAAAAATATACAACATGTTTTAGCTGATAAAATATTAAACAAATTTATTTGATATTTTTAATTTATATTTTAAAATATCTTGTCATTACAGTTAGACCAATAATTATACCTCATTCTTAACCTTCTTAACCTTGAGAGTGTCAAGTTTGACTCAATGACTGTTAAATTTGACTTAAATCGTCCTTAAATTACACAACATAAAAAAATATCTCTTTGATTATAAACTAGATCGATAAAATCTCAACAAATAACGTGAGATACTTAACGCGTCATATGACTCTTAGCTCGAGAAAATACGGAAATGACTTGGTTTTACCAATTAAAAAAGAGGATCGTTTTTGTTGTGGTACTTATCGTGGTTATGATTTGCCATTTAACATCGAACGACAACGCTTCCTATCCTATGTGAATTATTTTTTTTTTACAAATTTTTTTTAAAAAAGTCGGACTAGTTTACGAATTAAGAGCAGAGAATCTCATAGAATTTTTCCATTAGAGCCCGTATGCCTCTCATAACGCTGCTACGAATCCACGGATTGAGTCTCGCACTCTCAGTGTATTGATTGGCCTCTTTTACCGCTAAACCACGGACTATGGGTATCTTATGCTAATTATTCTGAAGAAACTTCTTCCAAATTATGGTACACGTTCCTGTAAATGTCGCTTTCATGTTTGCACCGTTTTAACTAGAATTCTGGAAGATTTTGCTTGTAAATCCAGCATGTTCCACCAATTGAGTTGGGATAAAAATCATTAACACGATTACTATCCGTCAATTTGAATTGTTGCTCGTAATTAAAACTCGATACTCTTAACTAAAACAAGAAGATCATCTTATTTAGACAATGCAAGGCTTATAAAACCATTTGCCACATTATACTTATAGGGATCATATCATCTTCCTCTTCGTATTTTGATCCAATCTAACTGAGGTCAGACACGATGAGATGATTCTTCTCATAATAAAAGAAGAAAGAAAGCATTTCGATAAAACACATAACAGAATCATTAGATCTGGAACAGTTCCTGAAATTCAGGCACTGAGCAGTCCTCTGGCCTTGAAACACTCCACAGTCTGGTCATATATGTCTTCAAGTCCATGCTTGAAACTGAACCCTTCTTTAGTTAGCTTCTCTGATGACAGGATCAATTTTGCTTTGGATGGAACATCTTCAAATCTGTAATTATCAATTAGAAATGATTAAGAAAACCACTGAGATCATATTTTCCAATTCAGACTAAATCAGTAACATACTCAGTCGGGACTTTGTATTGAGTGTATCTCTGATTCAGGAACTTGGCAAGCTCAGGAACACTGGTATTGACAGCACAGCATATGTATCGACCAGAACTGGACTCTTTCTCAGCTAAGAATATATGTGCGCGGCAAACATCTTCCACATGAGTTACTGAAATTGAACCTGACAGCATTTGCATACCTTTCAAACCATTCACCAGGAACTCATTCCCTGCAAATCATTCAAGTGTTAAAGAAACCATGATGTAAGACAAAGTTTGGAGCCTCCTAAAACACTTCGAGTATTTTAATGAACTGGTCAGAACAGTTTCGTAATCCATAGCCATAGAAGATCAAGAAATTGCCAAAGCAGTAGGGGAAAAGTTGGTTTAGGACCTGTGATCAATGACATGGCCAGGTTCATGCTGCTAGGGATGTCCGGGGTAAGGGTAGGACCAGTCATGAGAGAGGGGATGACTGTAATAAGTTGAAGATTGTTTTCTTCTGCAAATTTCCAAGCTGCCTTCTCAGCTAATGTCTTGGAGCAAGGGTAGCCCTACATATGCACATATTATATACAGTTTAAGACCATTCCATTTCTCATGTCCGAAATCCGACAGTTACATCAATTTCACTGATTATTTAATAGTTAATTACCCATGTAGGTGGCTTTGCTGAGTACAAGAACTCAGCATCAGTCCAATCTTTCTCGTCCATGACCAAACCTGTCCCATTAAGCTTATTGATTGACACAGCTGCTACAGAGGATGTTAAGATTACCCTTTTTACTGTTTTAGCATTTGCACATGCTTTTAGTACGTTATGTACTCCTTGGATTGCTGGCTTGATCATGTCATTCTAAATAGTACATACACAAAAGTACTTCGACGTTAACGTTTCTGATTTTTATAAAGATTGGTATTGAAGTTTGAGAGAATGTATACCTCTGGATCCTGAGATGCAAAGTGAACTGGGGTTGCAACATGGAACACAAAGTCACAACCTGATATGGGAGCATTGAAACTTTCTTCATCAGTCAAATCTGCTGCAAAAATTTTCAAGTCTCCCAATTTCTGCAGTAACTTTAGGTGAGATATCTTCTTTTCATTGCCTGCACAGAAATGTCACATTGCATTAAAATGCAGATAAGATTGCAAGAAATGTATGGTGAAAAAACACAGTAAGAAGAAAAGTTAACAAAACAACAAAGATATTGGACCTTTGTCTCTGCCAGTAGTGTTGACAGCATAGCCCTTCTCAAGCAACAACTTGATCAACAAAGATGCAACGAACCCAGAACCACCGATCACACAAGCAGTCTTGTTTGAAGCCATTTTTTTTGTTCTCTGTACTTAACAAGAAGAAACAGACCTACAAAGATATTTATATCAACACGAGCGTTTTATTAAGGTTAGTAAAGACGTTTCACATCTCCAGCTAACTTAAAAATCTTGGAAGGTGAGCACGTGCCCAGCCACTCATTTTTTAATCGTCCTTGTTTAATGATTTTCAAAGAAACATGTTCCTCAAATTGGAATCAGGAACGTTAGAGAGGAGTTTGGTGTTGTTTGGGTGGGCAAAAGAGTTAGGTTTTAGTTTCCTTTTATTGGCTTTGGTTTCCTGCGAAAGGGTTAGGTGGATGCCTTGTCCTAGTACACACATTGTTCACGGAGGTAACAATTGATCAGAAGTCGCATCATATTACCTTTCCGTCCCTCTTTTCATATATTTTTTTAAAAGTTATTTGCATCCCGTCATTGAACTTCTTAAAAAGTTTATGAATGGGGACTGAAACTAAAGTTTTTTCCCCTTGATCCCATCTGAGTTCCACAAGGATAAAAAGTAATGCCCTCAAATGGAATTGATAATTGCAAACACCAGAAACTAAATCGTAAATGCTGCCTGTGTTTCATTTGAGATATTTGTTTTAGAGATGAGAGTGATTCAGGCACAAAGAACTACAAAGCAAGGGAGGATGGCATTGGGGTTTAACAGATAGAGATCTTCTATGATTGAATTCTCACCAACTTTACCAGCCAATGAATCAAATCCCCTTAACGATTCTTCAAAAGTTTCTAGAGGTTTGTGAGCCCTTCCAGCAATGGCTCTGCAAACTAACACAGCTTTTCTGCAATTTTGGCTGTTCTCATTACCTTCAAATTCTATATAGTCGAGCGCTCTTCCACATGTGGAAGTGGTGAAAATCCCAACACCTCCGTTAAATTCATTTTCGGTGAATCCACGCCTCAAAATTTGGCATACCCCGCATTTCTCCATTAAGCAAAGGGCAGATGATCCGTTCACACCTAAAGAACAAACGAGGATTGTGCCGAAGAACCTCAAAAGTTCATTACCATCTGCACGGCAGCGTGTGTGCATGGTTCGCAGTTCGCGAGCTTTCGTCTTCACAATTTTCCTGTACTCCTCAAACATTACAATTTTTTCCTGCGTGTTACAAACCTTCAAGATCATTTCCATATGGATATGGTTGATCTCGGATTCCAGCCACGTTGTTCTGCATATTCTTTCTACTATTCTTCTGGATGAGTTCCCTTCTACAAGTTCACAAACTGGAAAAACAAAATAGGTTGATCCTATGAGTTCTTGTACTCAGCAGAAATGTTGTTCTCAGGAAAGCAGCAGGAAATTTTAAGTTACAAGAAACGCCATGGTGTGTCATAACGGGGATACATTAGATGGAAAACAAAATTATGCAATCTAATAATCGTATTAGTGATGGTAGACACTATTCAGTGAAGAAATGCATGGATCAGGAAAAAAAAATGCAGTTGAAAAGAACTTTGACCTCAAATCTGAAACATCTACAAACAGACGGCAAATTTAAACGATCTCAAAAGTTCCAGTACAAAAACAAATATCAATCCCTGTTCTCATCTTGTTCATGAAGAACAATTAAGTTTGAGTGAACCAGAGGAATTCATGATGGTCACAGCTAAACATTATGGTTTACAACGACCAGATTAACATGTTCAATGATCATAAATGCTAGAAAAAACACATGCATTCAGGAACCTCAACGCAACTGATAAAGGTCTGAAAGAGAATGCAGCCTTTGAACCATAAAATGCAACATATCTTATTAAAGGCTCTTACCAGCATGCTTGGAGATATGATGTGCTTCAGCAGCAGCTGTTTGACTGAACCTCTCCCCACATTTGCTGCAAATTAATGCAGAGGAACTGCAAAAATCTAATTCCTGTAATCTCCTTAGCTCAGAAGACATGAGATTATCCCGACAACCAGAAAAATGTGAATTGCCAGTTCTGTTGGAAAAGTTCTGTACGGACCTAGAGTCATGAGATACTAAAATATTGCCTCCAAAACCAGGTGTCCCTGGTTTGATGGAATCCACAATTGTTGAACCACCTTCGCCACAAATATTGCTATAACAACAAATACTTTTCAGCTTACTTGTTGAGTTGCCGGGGCTTGCTTCATGTGCCATGGTATTGGGAAGGTCACCACTCCGTAAAGATATTGGACTGCGACATGGCTGCTTCTCTTTGGGACTCTTGTTTGCATGTTTCCCATCTCTCAGGTTTGATAAGGGTCTAGAACATTCTGACCACGACGACTTCGTTCTATGAGAGTTTCTCCGATTGCTTCTGGTTGTGGTATCGTCAACATCACTGAGTACTGATTTGCACTGCAATGATAATCTAGGCATTGCTTTCTGACTAATATTGCAGGTTCATGCTTCAAGAACTCTGAGTACTTCTATGTAAAAAAGGAATCCACATACCTATTAAGGTAAGTACATTGCAAAGGAAAGACAGTTTTCTACAGCACGTTGTTTCTAATGGTTCGTTGCACCACCATTACCGCCACATATATACTATATTTGACCGCCACCATGTTAAATACAGAAGCTTCAACATCTATGTTGGCACTTCATAACATTTTAAAAGAAACTGTAGACAATAGGTTTCATTCTTATCGAACCTTGCATTGAAGCCTGAAGTATGCTAATAATCCAAACTCCAGGTTCAAACTGTGAACATCAGGTGTTATGATCACATGACATTTCCCGATTTCTTGTGATACCAACAACAGACATTAACGATATATTGACAAAAATAAGAAACTAGCAAATGCAGTAGCGAAAAATTTCTCATAAAAACAAAATTTAGCATCACTTCTGATCTTCAAAACAATAAACTCACCAATCAGCAGGGTAATGAGAAAAAAAGATGAAAGCACAACACACGAAAGATATCATTGAGCTTCATAACAATGATAGTCAATTACATCATGTTTTCTTTCTGACAAACAGCACAAAGCACACAATAAAGTCTACAGGAAAATATTTACTGACATAAGGATAAAGTAGACAACAGTACTGTTCATCCCATATGAGAAAGGCGCATAGCCCAAATTAAAAGTTCAGAATAGAAAATATGAAGAACCGTAATTATCACTAGGCTTCCCACCAAAGTTACGCCCTCGCAAACATTCTAAACCGATAACTTGCGAACGATCCACGAAGAGATTCACCTAACATTCAGGCCATGAAATGTGAACACAAATGCACGGTGGAGGCTATGCAAGAAGGAAAATAAAGCAAAAGAAGTTGAAGAGTTGCATACCTTTGGGCCATATTGCTTGATAAACCACTCTGAAGTTCTAGCATTTGATGCTTCAAACATCGTTTTCTCAAGACCCAATCGTCCAATAATCTTAGCAATTATGTCTGTCCTCATGGAATCAGCATCTTTGCATACATCATCGGCATCAATCATTATCATATCTGCCCCAGCTTCCAAGCATCTCTCAGCCCTTTTAATCAAGTGATCTACATCTTCAACAAGTTCTGTCAAAGTAAGACAGTTTATTCAGTATGAGTAAAAGATGCCTTTTCTCAACTATTCTTAAAACTTTCCCGCTTGACTAAAAGAATATCCAAACACACAGTTTGAAATCCAGAAATCCTATAGTATATAAAGATAATTAAACACCACATTTCCTTTTAAAGAAGAGAATCAAGTTTGAAAGTTTGACACCAGTGGCAATGGCGCTTAAAATGCTATTTTGTGCAATGATCCATCAAACTGGGAATTATGCGTGCATTTGAATATCCATTAATCCATTAATCAAATCCAATTCATCAATCTTTGTTTCCTTACCCAAATTTGGAGGAACTGCAGGAACAAAAGCTCCGTACGCTCTATTACCGGAAACTGGAATATCAGACTTATTAACCTTGACAGCAAACTGAGGCTTAGCTTTCAACCCACCACTCTTAATCAACCTCACATACCTAAGCAGCGTCTCTTCCGGAACTCCAAGCGAACCCACATTCAACTCGATAGTATCAAACCCCAAATTCTTACATTCCTAAACACAAAACGCAACAACTTTAGAATCAAACAAACAAACAAAAAAATTCCCAAACATATTTGTCAAATACCTCAATGTAATCTTTGAAGGCAGAATGACCTTTACGAATCAAATGCTCAGCCCAATCGCCGGTACTAACATACACATCATGCTGGTGAGCCATATCAATAACTTCTTTCAAAAAAGATTTTGGCATTAAACTATGAGACCCTCCTGAGAATTTCAGTCCATCAACAAACTGCCCCATCGACTCAAACACATCCTAACACATAACAACAAACAAATACAAATAACCGGAATTACGTCAAATGTTATAAGAAAGTAAAATAAACAGTAAATAATTACGTTTAGTCAGAGTGATTTGTTGAATACCTGAATTGTATTTTGGCTTAAAAGTGAGTACTGAGGACCGCGCATTTCCGTTACACCAAAACGACGCGGTTTTTGGTGACGATCGTCGTCTTCGATGAAGCTTTTCCATCGATAATACACAGACATCTCATCCATTCTTCTTCTTTTCGTGTGTATTGATCAGCTGAAGTGTTTGTTTAGTTAGTTTTATTATTTCCGGATAAGAATCGAAGTTTTCAGTCACTTCTAGAAATTGATATGAAGTTCGCACGATCCGTGACACGTGCAATTAACTATTCATAATTTCCCGCGAAGAGTCCGGTGGGCCTCACAGGCCCGGCCCATTGTTTATGCAAGTCCGTTGTTTCAGGCATTTTCTTGTTTCCCATGAAAGGAATGGAATCAGAATTTTAAGAAGAGGAAAACAAACGAGTTAAAAATAGTAAAAAAAATACGTAAAGGACAGGAGTGCTAAAAAATGCACGTCGGCTATATGAGTTTGTACGACAGTCCCATTGCTTTGGTTTTCTTTTAGTTGGAGCTGAAAAAGATTAAGAATAAAATGTGGGTTTGTGTTGAAATGGACAGTTGAAGCATGTAAGGATGTGGATATTTGAGGAAATCTTGTGGCAATGTCTCACCATCGAGTCCTGTGTGTAGGAGGCATCCTTTCTGTATTCACTTTTAAGACTAACGGGTTCGTACGTCTAATTTGTTTTGATTATCATGAATGCTTAAAGGCTTGAATGATTTTTGTTAAGTCTCAGATTTATTGGAAACAAGTGATTCGCAATGGTTGTTTTGCATCAATAATCATTGAACTAATTGAGACTAACACGGAAATAAAATGCCAGGGTCAAAAATTTACGGCTAACAATATTTCGATTGAAGTGAGCCTCCAAAAACAACGTTATATATAATCTAGAAACAAGTAACTAGAGAAAAGGAATGCGAGGGGAGTAGATTCTGAGAACAGAATTCACACAGTGCTTCAAGCACAAATATCAACAACAGAACAGTCCAATCCTCTGCCATTGAGACTTTGTTCCTCAGAATGTATGCATGACATAATCCTGAACTTCCCTCAAAATATGCAGATCAGAACAAAAAATTTCAAGATGAAGGTAATTATAGGAAGAAAATACACAACAATGATCTCAGATAGTATGATTAAAACTTGCAAGCTAAGTAAAAAGGATCTGCAGAGGAAAGGGAAAACAAAAAAACAAAAAAAAAGGATCTAACGACAGAGTTCTGCCATACCAAAAGCAGTCTCCAAGCAGGACATAACAAATGATCAACTGAATCACCTACTACAATCTGAGTTTACAAACTTCAGTCGTCACACTTCTACGTCTATCTGCCAGAGAATGTTTGCCGGGCGGACAAACATATAATAGCATCACTTTCATCAACAACTGTTTGTTAAAGTGGAAAACGAATAGTGAGTTCATAAATCTAACTCTAACCATGCCGAACCTGTAATTTTTTCAGTAGATAACATGAATCGCAACAAAACACGTCGTACTTCACATGAAAGAGGGATTAAAATCTAAATTTCTTAAGAGAATCTACACCTTCTAACATCCTATGTTGGACACGGTACCTACAATTCTAAAGTTCTTAGTAGAATCAAAACAAATTTCAGACTGATACACCTTTTCTCATTCAAAGCTGTTGTCGCTCTATTTAGCACAGCATCTACAAAAAAGAACATCTTTTAAAAGCAGATGCTAGACATCAAATTAACATTATTAGCCTAAATGTTACAGACAAAAGGGAAATATTCAACATTGCAAAGAAATTACCATCCAACCAAGAAGACTAATAATACAGTCAAAACAATACTAAAAACATCATTAAACCATAAACTAAACACCATAGACAAAAACTACAATCTACTTGTCCACATAAAGGAAAGGTAACAGCAATGTACCTTCCTAAACTTGCTCAATACTTCTTATTCTTCGCAGCAGCCAAAACCAATTTCGCTTGCTCCGTAACCAACTCACTCCTCCTCAAAAACAACTCCAATTCTGCCTCATGCAGCTCCTTCCACTTCCTCTCCATCTCCACCTTCTTGTCCTCCTCCAGCACATCCATCCCCATTCTCAGCACATAGTCCTCCATTCCCGAAACGCGAAATCCCCCAACTTTCTCCTTTCCCACCTTCTTCCCCTCATTTTTTGAGGCGGAAATACCCAATTCACCTCTCAACAACTCCAAATTACTACTTCCCCCTTGCTTAAACTTAACCCTACTTTTCCCAGCCTTCCCATTAGACTTCAAACTCGATTCGGCACCAGTAAAACTAACACCTTCACTACCCCAAATTTTCCTCATCAAGTCGAAAACTTGCTGTGCTTGAGGTTTAGAAAAAGTCTTATTCTCACCAACTTTACTCTTACTCACATTATTCTCAAACCTCCTCTTTAATCTCCCAATTTTATCTTTCAATTGACTAACGCTAAAATAATCGGCACTAATTGAACTCTTCACAAACTCATAAAACCCATTAAAATCCTTCATTGGATCAATCCCTCTTTTTTCAGTAAACTCAATTATCCCCTTTAACAAAACAATCTCATCGTCCTCACTAAAAAGTCTCTGAAACAACTGCTTCTTACTTGATTCCGAAACAGCGTCGTTTTCCTTCATCTTCTTCGGGAGGTCGTTTTCGGCCACTCTTTTCGAAATCTGCGATCTGGGTCTTTTAGGAGAGGGTGTTTCCTGAATGGGTTTTGAAGCAATTGGCTTGGGGTCATCGGATTCGGAGTCTGAATCAGAATCATCGGGTTTCGGGGTTAGGGAATGGGGAGGAATAACATTTTTGGGCTCGTCTTCAGATGATGACGATTCGTCGTCGTTTTCGCTAGAGGTTTCTTGTTCAGACGAAGAGGAGGAGGAAATTGGCCGTGGAGGGTCGTCTTTAGGTGCCGGACGTTTAGGGGCCATATTGGGAGGTATTTAGGGTTAGGAATTGGGGATCGGGTTGGTTTTTGTGAGGAAGTGAAGTTTTATTTGTTGTTGTGTCTAGTTTTCAAGTGTTTGACCCACCTCCTTTCCTCTCTTTCGCCTTTTCTTTTCGTTTGTATTCTTCTTACTTTATATTTTTTCAGGAATATTGTCAATCTGTTATTTAAATATTGTCAATTTATTATTTAAATAACCATATCTTAAGTGTTATTATGCATCTAACCTGCTGCTTTTACTCTCATAACAAACAGCTTTAATGGTTCTGTTTGCTTCTTTTTGAAAGGCGACAAATGTTGTCTTTTTTACTGTGAATGAAGTTAGAAAAATAAAACGTAAGCGTGTTAGGAGTTTTAATTTTATTCCAAACAGAAATTAAATAAAATGCGTAAAATTTGAAATTAATCAAACGAATGATAAATGAGAAAATTAAGACAATCTCTTCTCAAAGGTTCTTGACTCAATATACACAAAATCGTCAAATCGGCAATAAAATAAATAACAAGAAACGAAATATAATGGTAAAATGTAAGAACAAAATAAAGCTTGTCAAGGGCTAGAAAATATTGTAAAGTAAAAGCAAAAATGCTGCCAGAAGTTGAGGATGATTGATTGTTTGTGCCGTTTAATTTCCTCGTATTTGTAGAACCTTTGGCAAGAATTATCTTCCTTTGACAGGAAATATTTTTCTTTGACAGACACCAAATATTCTATCATAAGATAAATATATTCTCTGATTGCTTCCACAAATATCCCTGGTATATCTCCGTTCCTTAATTTCCGTCAAGACTTCGTGCCGGGCTCGGGCTCAAAGGCTTATTTGCGCTCGTTCTTTTAAACAGATCCACTGGCATAAACTTTTTAGTTCCAAACAAATTCTTTAATTTTTGTGTTTGTATAAAATTCAAAACGTAACGACTTTTATATACAATTGAGCTAAACTAGTTATTTTATAGTTTTAAAACCTCAAATGTAGACACGTACATTATAAATATTTAGCCAAATAACCATTTTTTAAAACTAAAATGACACATGATTGTGAAATCGTCAAGCATTCCTTTACGGCCTTCCTCACAGAACGAATTAAACAAATGCAACATAAAACTCTTTATTTCAATACTCTAAACAGCAAAGGTGCGTGATCGCATAAAACAAACACAAGTTAATAAGGGTTGAACACAAATATACGGCATTTGAATTTTTAATTACAAATTAATAAAATATCAAAATTTGTCTTGCTATGACTTTTTAACACATCCCCATACGAAATAAGCATTATTTTTTATTTTTTATTATGTCTTTACTGACTTACAAAAATTAATTTTATAAAAAACATAAAAATTTAATATATATTAAAATAAAAATTTATAAGCAATCTGTAATGCATAGAACAAGCCTCAAACCTCAGCCTCCTTTGAGGAACACGCTGCAAGATTAGCAGAGTATCTAGCAATCCATCCGTGTAGGTGATCTCGAAGCTCGGATAATGCCTCCACAAGCAGTCACATCAGAATTCCTCTCGCCGCATCATCCTTGTTTAACTTCAACCATCCTTCCCTGGGTAGAGACCAAGCCACCAATATCTGTACATCTCTTTTCCAAATCATACTTTGACCACTCAGTTCATCAATGGATGAACATTACAGAGAAAAATAATCTGTTTTTTTCTGAACAGAGTATTTATCTCCGGTTAAAGTGATGTTGAATCAATCATAGCTGTAAGCAAACAAATTCTTGTTGAAACGTAGTCGTTTGTCTGAACTGAAAATACGACAACGTAATCTGACAAAGTGGTACGGAGGAATTATCATGTTTTATCCTTTGCGGAATACGTGATTATTATTATAAATATTTAATTAATCAATTTATAATTTATTTTATTTTCATTTATTCACATTTAATTTCGTTATCATTTAAAAATCATCCTTTGCAGAATTATCATGTTTTATTTTTCAATAACCATCAACTCATGTAGGCTGTAGTCTTCAGATCAGTTATGAAAATAGAATTAAATAAAGTGATATTAAATTAGTGAAAAATTGATAAACCAATTGATTCAAATCGAATCGATTTATAGTATTAAAAAAAATAAGTAATTATATATATAATCAGTTCAATAAATAAATTAATTATTTAAATTAATTATTTATTCAATTGTCGGTTTTAAATAATGTTGTTTCAGAATTATGAGCTCTAGCTAAAACAAATATGGGGCCACGACAACAGGATTACAAAGAAGATCAGGTTGTCCGAACAGAAAGATGGCTTATATAATACTAAAAAACAAGGAAAGAAAAAAAGGATAATAAAAAATAAAAAAGAGTAAAAGAGATTATAGAAAAGATGGGACCCTACTTAATCCATTCATATTTTACGTAATCTAGTTCCTTCCTGGTTCAAGAAACGCGTGGAATCTTATAGGGTAAGTGAAGTCAAAACTCAAAAAACAGTTGAAACAGAGAGAAGTGAAGATGGAGAATCGAGAACAGCAAATCAAGTCTAGGGTTGTGAAGGTGGAGTCAACTGAGTCATGGGACTTCTTTGTTGCTCAAGCTATTAATCAGGCTTGCCCTGTAAGTTCTTTCTTTGCTTTCTCTACCTCATCACTTTCTTCATCATGTAAAAATTGGTTTCAGTTTTTCCTAATTGAGTTTGGAGTAAAGTTTCTTTTCTAATTTTTTGGTAGGATAAATGAATATCCGAAGTTGGTTTTGTTGAAATATGTTGTTGAATCGTTTGTTGTGGTTGGTTTTGAAGATTATTGTTCATTTTACTGCTTCATGGTGCATACCATCGGTGGCTATGAATCCATTTTTTGAAGAACTAGCCACCGCTTATCCTGATGTCCTGTTTCTGACTGTTGATGTCGATGATGTCAAGGTAATCAATCATTCCTTTCATGAGTTAGTGGTAAATGTCAAGTATTGCAGAGAATAGAACTCATGTCTGCACTACTAGTTAGAGGTGTAAAATGGTTCGAAACTGCTTGTGCAGTTCGAAATCGACGGTTACGGTTCAACAGTTTATGTTTGATTTTTCATTAAAAAATGAACCGAAACGTTGGGTCACCATGGAATTGGATCTGTTTTTTCACCACTAGTACTACTAGTTTTATATCAAATTATGTGAACTCTTCTGAACCTGCTTTATGCTGATTTGTGCACTGCAAATTATCTTTATATGTTAATTCTTACTAATGCATATAAGTTGCTGTCATTAAGATATCATAATTAGAGCTGTCAATTTCTGATACAAGAATACTACTTGTGAATACATGTTTTTAACATGATACGAATAATACGAATTCAATTTATAATGTTTATGACACAAATAATGATTTTAATAGTAAATAGCACGATATAATTACAACACGAATAACTCGAATTGAGATTCCTAATTATAATGAATGAGTGTGTTTGTGTGGTTTGGTCAGGAAGTAGCCACTAGAATGGAGGTAAAGGCAATGCCGACATTTGTGTTGATGAGGGATGGGGCTCAGGTTGACAAGCTTGTGGGAGCAAATCCTGAAGAGATAAGGAAAAGGATTGATAGTTTTGTTCAGTCCTTTCGTGCTTATGTTGCTTAGTCTATATCTTTCCTTGTGTGTGTTAATGCTCTCATACAATATCTTTCTGGCACCTGTAAAATATGTGTTTGTGGTGGTCCTCTGTCATTTCATCTATGAAATTTAAGTCAGGAGTGGCTTGTTTTTTCTGATTTGCAAGTTTGTTCATGTAATTAATGTTCTTTGAATGTTAAATTGTGTAATTGAAAAGCTCTATCAAAGTTTTGCTCCATGAAATGTCAATATGATACAGTTCTGACAACCAATCCCGACCCATAAAACTCCACAAAAGAAGTCATTTAATTCATTTTTTTTTCATTTTTGTTCATTATTACATTTTGGTAACAATTTTATTCACTCAAATCTCTCTTGTTCTTGTGATTTGTCCAAAATCGCTTATAATATGTGACGAGGGAAGCACTTGGAGAGTCCTCTTCAACAGGGTGACTTGAACCCCATGGTTTCCCCGGATTTATAATTCCTCCAGACATCAAGAACGCCATATGAACTCATCAAAACAGTACTCATAGCCATGACTATAGCAACTGAGAATACAATCACTGATGCCCTGCCATAGTTCTGTGTGGCTCTCTGTACCACCAGCAATCCGATAAGTGATGAGGTTAAGCATACGATAGAGAAGATAAGGGCGGCATTTATTTGCTCCATTCCTAGTAACAAGTACTGAACTGCTGACATGAATGACGAAAAGAACACCATGAATGAAGATGTTGCAGAAGCCACCTGCACATTTAATAAAACCTGACGATAAGATCGTTCTTGTAAAACCGTTCGATTCTGACAGGAATTACAGGCCAGAATTTACCTCTGGTGCTATTCCAATGTGAAAAAGAAGAGGGCTAATAAGCATTCCACCTCCAATGCCAAAAACACCACCCAATAATCCAGCTGCTAGTGCTATTACTGGGAAAATGAGCTTGCTTTCTGTCACTGCTCTCCCTGAATCGTCCATACCCTTCAATTGCACCTGATGGTTTACAGTTTGAAATTGGCAATTCTCTTTTCTCATGAAGATCCATGCCATGAAAATTATTGCAAGAGGAATCTGAAGTGCTGATAGAGTCCAGTATGTTATTCCACAAGGACTTGTTGAGATAATCCCCTGTTAAAATTGCAAACAATCAGCTCTTACAAATAAGATATGCAGCCTCTGGAACTTGTCAGGAGCCATAACTTATGTGCAGCAACTAGCAAACAGCACGTGTCGCTCCAAAATTAGAGTAATGCACAAGTGGCAGTGGCAATCCTGAAAATGATTGATGAGAATTCCAACAGGATTATCACAATCTCTAATTCACTGTTCACTTCAGAATTTTCAAGATTCAGGTAGAAGTTGAATACAAAATGATATATCTTGGAACAGCAAATGTAAAACTCATCAAAGAAGACAGTTTGAATAGTGAAACAGCATGGCTATTTTGCCAGTATCTGAACTGAAATTTCCTTATATTGTCGTGAACGTAAAATGCAAAAGACATTAACTAAGGAATCGTGAGAGTCGGCATTAGCAGGGACCGCCACCAAGTCGATTTCACTATGCAAAGTAGCATCTTAAATAGATGCTATAAGAGTACATGTGTGTTCACATGTATGTGCGAGTTTACAAACAATGCAGCTTGTTGAATAGTTCAATATAAAATTAATTGACATGTATAAGATCTACAAAACTCAATATAAATCATTTAATATTCTCGTATTTGTCTGATATGAAATACATTTCTAATAAATACGTCGATTTTTCAGTCATGCAAAGTACTCTTGTTTCTGAATAATTGTCCTGTTTGTAAAATTAATTTATCTTAAAATAATTATCACTTTATAAAATCAAGAATATTTTTAATTAATATTGTAATTAATTTATTCATATTCTAATCATTATCTTTACGAATACAACAGTTATTTAGTGATGGAGGTAATAATTAATAACTCTGAAATTGAAAACAAAGTTATACCTGTCCATATCGGTTGCCTCGAAAAAGATAAAGGATAAAGAATGAAAGCCAAACCAAAACCAACATCCCTACTTTCATCCATGGAAATACTGGTTTTTTAGCTTCTTCATCTCTACATAAAAGAGGTTTTTCCAAGTCTTCTTTATCCTCTACATGATTTCCATTACTAGTAGAACCATTTTCAACAGACCCTTTTTCCAAATTTAGAACCTCATATTTTTTCTTAGCTGCTTCTGATTCCAATCTCCACAGTACCACACCATTCTTGCAAGTCTTTACGGTCGACCAAGCAAGAAAAAAAGCAAACAAAATTGTGATAAGCCACTCTGGGAACACAACATTACAGATCACTCCAATACTAACTCCTAGCAACATGCAAGGCTCTGAAAGTAGTGCAATATCAAAGTCTATCAAAACTTTACCACCATACTTAGAATTCTTGATGAAAAAGTTGCAGAACACATTTGCCATAGACCCTCCTGTGACCATAAAAGCTGAGAAACTTGTAGCTGTTTTAAGGTCTAGACCAGCCAAAATTGCTAATATTGGAATATATAAACCTCCACCTCCAATGCCACCTGCACTAGATATTGCTGAAGCAATTGAGCTGAACATCGCTGCCATTAATGTTCTAAGGTTTAGCTTCAGTTGTGTTTCTTGCGACAATATATTGTGGTGAAACCATTGAAAAATGGTGTTATTGAAGTGATGATCAAAGCTTAATGAGCTTGAAAAGGGTTGTGTCTGTTTTGCGTTGGATTGAAGAAAAGTTATAAAGATTGTTAAGGAAAGTGTTAAGAGTGTTGAGAAGCTCGTGGTCTTCATCTGCGGACTGAGATTGAGTTCCTGGTTGGGTACTGTTGTGTGGTGGCTCGAGAGATGGCTAATTGTTGGCTTATATAAAGCAATAAAGGTGTTTGGCTTTGCATGGAACTTTCATAGATAAAACAAAACAAATATAAGGAAGGATGAATGTTTCTATAACGTCTCGTCTCTTATGTTTGTTAATGTTAACAAGCTAGCCCCACTTGTTGAAATTGTAGTATTATGTTCTAGCTGTTTAATTTTAGGCCGTGAAATTTTTTGGAGTAATGATATAGACGTGACAGAGAAACACCATAGAACTTCTAAAGATGATAACTTTTAATTCTGGTGGGGTTTGAGGCGCATAATATGTGAAATCGAAGCTCGAAATGTTAACTTCAATTTGACGGTAATTTTGGATCTGCTTTTAGGCCCAAATTATATTATTTGGATGAGTTTTAGGGGCTTAGAACATTTTTCATAGTTATTTTTATCTTTTATTCGCAATTTTTTACTTTTTTCGAGTCTTTAAACCCTAGAATTTCTTGTTTGACGACAATATTTTACATCTCAATATTGATGAACTAATTTCTCTCACAAAAGTATGTTTTGGATGACTATTTTTTTGGTATTCTACGGATCAACATAATCATAGAAGAATTATTTTCAGTATTCGTGTATGAATTAACGAAATTGATCATTATTGTTATTGTGTATAAGTTTCTGCTACGTCGGGTAGTTTAATTTCTCTACATTAACTGGTAGCATTTCGAATTCAAACGATTATATTTTGAATGAATATCCATGTGAATGCATCAAGGTAAGATTTTGTGGAGTGTCAACAGTCTGTGACTCAAAATGTTTGCACAAAGGGAGCAGGAAGTTCCATCGGCCACACACAGTTTCCTTACTTGAAGAAGTCTCGAGGCACAAATGGTATTTCCTGTAACGTGTAAAGGAGGTTCTGAGGATCAAAGTCAATGGCAACGTACTATACCTAAGAACCCTAATCTCCAAACTCAATAAATGACATGTTTAGAAAATGGATCGGTTGGTAAATCATAATATAGAGAGTGATGTAACAGAATTAATAGTTGCGACTAAGTTATGAAACATCAAAGCCTCGATCCAAATTTTCGAACGAGATGTCAGTAAGATTACAAGTTGGTATCACCGGTGTTCGCCCTCATAAAATACATTCATAACAAGCTTATACGATTTGAATAAATTGATGGAAGATCTGAATTTATCAGCGTATAAGATTGACGATTGTTCAAACCATTATATGTTATAATGGGATGAGTTTGTAGAATTATAAGAATGATAGAAGTAAAGCATTTGCCATAACATATTGGAAACATAAGGAGTTAAAAACAACTTTTTTTTTTGTATAATTAGAGTATTTAATTAATATGTGATATGTACATTGTCTACAAAATGCATATTCTCCACTACTTTGTTCAACCGAGCTTTAGCTCACATCTAGCTAAAGAGATTAGAGCAAACTAAGGGAGAATACAAGCCCGTAATACAATATTGTATCTCCAAATCAATACTGTAAATAAAACAATATAGCTATCAACAAGGCTACTATCACAGTAGACCATTGCATCCATCAATCTTAACCCTAACTACATCCAATATCTGTCAAAAAACATGATTCCTTTCAAAAGGTTTTTGATGGAAGACCAACTCATTTCTAGACTGCCAAATGAAGTAGATACTAGCACAGAATAACAATCGCATTACTCTTGCTATCATAGATTTCCCTTTAGCTTTACTAGAGAACCTATGTACTTCCCCTCTCTAGTCCAAACCCAAAGCAGTAAGCTTGTATTTCTTCAATACCATGTGCCATATACTCTGTTAATATGAACATTGAAAAAGAGGTGGTCTATTGTAACGCCCTCAAATTTTAAGAATTTCCATAATTTATTATTTATTTTGGTAATTATGAGAATAAATTTTTCGCATAATAATATTTAATTATAAATGGTGGGAGAGTGTAAATTATTTAAAGATTCTAAAATTTGGATGAA
>CANYCX012257709.1:0-22050 GCA_948193385.1 Breynia disticha f. nivosa | reverse complement strand
ATTCCCGTTTATCACCGCCATTACCCTCATTCTTTCATCACATTTACCACTTTGCCACTCATTTACTACACGCCTCTGTTTTCACCCCTATCCTATATCGTATTATACCCTTTTCTTCTGATTTGTTGTTTCTTCTTTTTTCTCCTACATCTCTGTTATGTAATGCGTGCTTCGCTGTGTTCATGTTAAGGTATCGAGTTTTTTTCGTAGTGTTTGCCCGATTTTTACGCTACTCTTTGTTGTTTTTTCAAACTTGCTCGTTAAGTTCGAAGCTGTAATTTTGGCTTTTCCATTTGCAGGTTTGGCTTTTTTTTAGTGTATAGTTTTGTCGTTTAATATTGTAAGTGTGTGTTTTGCATTGTCTTGTTTTAACTTGTTGGGTTTTTAATGTTTTGCGTTTGCATTTCTTGATTTGAAAAGAATTGTCGAACTGTTGCTCAGGTGTATATTATATGTTTGAAGATGAGTGTTGTTTTGTTTTCTTCCTGGTGTGTACTTTGTAGTGTATACATTTGTACCTTTTTTGCTACAGTTTGTTTAAATAATGTTGCTGGTGTACTGAATGGTTCTTTTTCTGGTGAATGTAGATAAAAAAAATTAAAAATGGAATCTTTTTTAACCTTCCTGGTGTTTTCATTAATGGCTTGTGTGAAATTTTATGACTTTTGTAATGATAATGTTCTTGTTAGTTGTTACAGGGAATGTGGGACCTTTTAGGTGTGAAAATTGAGATTTGAAGTGTGGTAGAAAGTTTCTTTTGTTGAAGTTAAGTTTTGAGGTTTGAAATGGCGGATGGGAGGAGGCATTCGGTTGATTTACCGATTTCTAGAACTCTTATAGCTCTTAGGAGAGTGAGGTCTCTCAGGGATCCGTCAACAAATTCTATGAGCAAGTTCTCTGCATTGCTTGAGAATGTCAACTGGGAACGAAGCTCTACTAATGAGATTTCACTTGAGTTAGTGAATGGTTATCATGAAGGCGGTATTGATCATAATGTTGATTCCAGATTGACTGGTATTGGTGTTAGTGAAGCGACGAAGGAAAATGGTGATGGTTTTGAACTGGATAATGATGTAAAAATTTGCAATTCTAGCTTAGTTTTGTGTGAGAATTTAGGTGGTGTAGATAATGCAGATGTTCCTCTTGGAACTACCAAGAAAGATGAATTTGAATTTGATAATTTTGGATTAAATGCGGAGGATGATCGAAGAAGCAAGCCAAAGAGTACAAGATGTTGCGGCAACCATGGTAATAAGGAATTGGACCTTACATGTTTGCCACCATCCAAGAAGTGCTTGGAGGACAAGGATTTGAAAAATGACGTGGATGCTAGATTATCACTGGTAGAAAGGGTTGATCAATCTTTGCCAAGTCGAAAGTTTCAATCCAGAAACCAAGTTGAACCCTCTGGGACGATGGGTGATGTTTTGAGTCGCGTTGGTAGTCCATGGCTATCTTTGAGTGATACATTGTCAAGTCAGAGTGCGTCGCTATTTGCAAACGATGAAGCTGATTTCGCTGGTCAAAATGACGGTGGATGTGGAATAAGCTGCTGCTGGAGTAGAACCCCAAGATTCCGAGAAGCAAATTCATATTCTGATACAGAAGGTTATCCTTTGTTGTCTAGAGACATGGCTGATTTAACTCCTTATAGGCAGGGGACTCGGAAGCACATTAATAGAGAAACTCCAAGGAGTTTGAGTCAGAAATTCAGACCTAAATCTTTTGATGACTTGGTGGGACAAAATGTTGTATCAAAATCTCTTTTGGGTGCCATTTCTTGTGGAAGAATAGCTTCCCTATATCTCTTCCATGGTCCCCATGGCACTGGAAAGACCTCTGCCTCAAGGGTATTTGCAGCTGCACTAAATTGCCTCTCACTCGAGGAATATAAGCCTTGTGGTTCATGCCGAGAATGCGTAAACTTCTTTTCTGGAAGGAGTAGGGATATTAAAGAAGTTGATTCTGTTAGTATTAATCGGACAGAAAGGATTAGGTCCCTCATTAAGGATGTGGCAATTCCACCATATTCATCGCGATTCAAAATTTTTATTGTTGATGAGTGTCAATTACTGCATGCAGAGACATGGGTAAACCTTTTGAATAGCCTCGAGAAGTTTACTCAACATGTTGTTTTTCTGATGATCACTCCTGACCTGGATAAGATTCCTAGAACTGCTGTAACTCAATCACAAAGATACTATTTTCCAAAAATTAAAGATGCCGATATAGCAGATAGATTAGCAAATTTTTGTAGCAATGACGGTGTGGAATATGATTTCGTTGCGCTAGAGTTCATTGCTTCCAAATCAAACGGTTCACTTAGGGATGCAGAAATAATGCTTGATCAATTGAGTTTACTTGGTAAAAAGATCACAATGGCATTAGCCTATGAACTGGTGAGAGCTCACCTTTGGTGTCTACATTTATCATTATGCACTCTTGTTAAGTTTTAACTCTGAATTGTTGTTCTGCAGATCGGAGTCGTGTCTGACGATGAATTGCTTGATTTGCTGGGTTTGGCTTTATCATCTGACACTTCAAATACAGTGATAAGGGCCAGGGAATTGATGAGTTCTAGAATTGATCCTATGCAACTTGTATCTCAGCTAGCAAACCTTATAATGGACATACTGGCCAGAAAACGTCAAGAAGAAGATTCTGAAGTCTGGCAGAATTTCTGTAGGATGCATTCTTGTGAGTAAATTTTAAAGATTTGGCTGTTATATTCATCAGAGATAATTTTCGATATTCTAATAGTTTGTATGTTCATTTTTTTTGCAGTAAGATTAGTCTCATAATTTTATCATCATAATATTTGTTTTTACAGCTGAAGCAGATATGCAGAGGTTGAGTCACGCATTGAAAATTCTCTCTGAAACTGAAAAACAATTGAGGACAGCAAAAAATCAGTGCACATGGCTCACCGTAGCTCTTCTACAGCTAAGCTCTCTTGAATTCTCCTCTATGGATGGAAACATTTCGAAGCCGTCTTTCAGACAAGTTCAAGATAAAGGTGTTTTATTATCTCGTATCGACTGGTTCTCTGTGTTGTTTCTATCTCATGCCACTAATTTAGCTCATAGGTTTCTTTTGTTCACCGTAATTTCCTTTGTTTTGAATGCAGAAGGCGCCTTTTGCAGCACATCATCCACCGGAGAGAACTTACAGAATCTAACTCCTTGTGCATGCAAAGACAACAAGTCACGTAGATCGGAGAAACATGGTGACTGTAAGGCAACATTGGAAGTCATTTGGAAGAGAGCCACAGAACTATGCCAATCTAATTCTCTCAAGAATTTTCTGAGGAAACAAGGAAAACTGGCTTCTCTCCGTTTCAACCAAGGTATGTGCATTTTGTGCCACTTCATGGATAGTGTGCAGTATGAAACTGTGCAAATCGAGTAATTCAATCTCTCAGGAGAAAAAATTTATAGAAGGAATTGGGGAGTCACTAATGACTTTCCAGTGGCAAGTCACCGCCCATTTCAAGCGTGCGAGAGAGTTAAAAACTAAAACTACCATCTTAATGTTCTTTCGCCAAAAACTTGTTGCTTCTGACATACTCTGCAAATTTGTTCCAACTCCACCTTTTTGATTCTCTGTTTATCTGTCTCAATTAACCAATGGCAAATTATTCACATTTGTAGATCTAGCGATGGCCGAATTGGTATTCCACCACCCTGACTATGCCTCGAAAGCTGAGAAGTCATGGAAGCTTATCGCAAGTTCTCTGCAGTCTATTCTGGGTTGTAATGTTGAAATTCGGTTCAACCTTGTCCTTTGTGCTCCTGCACCAAAGTGTACCAAACTGAGGAAGCTTTCTTTCAGTTTTTTTAATTGTTCTCGAAGAATGCATCAGAGATCACAGTCGTATATGAGATCTGGAAGTGACTCTGTCTATTCAGATCGTGCCTCTGAAATGCCTATGATTGGGGACAAAGCCATTCTAACTTGTAAATCAGATTGCGGACCTGAATATAACTGTTTCCACAAAGTAGAAGTGACAACAGCTTTGAGGAACAATGAAGGGAATGTGTTGAGCTTGGGGACTGTTTCATCTCGCAGATCATTACTAGACGATTCTTCAAAAACCCCTGGTTATGGAGTCAATTTAGCAGCAAAGGAAGAGGGAAAAAACGTTAATGGAGTTTTGTCTGGCCAAGTGACAGATGAACTTCGAAACTGTTTTCCCAAGGCATTTAGGCTCCAGAAGAAGGTACAGTCATCATCAACTTCTCCAATGATTAGTACTGATCAGCAACAAGAAAACAAACTTACATCGTCTGTTCCCGGGGAAAATACTTTTCATATGCACATTGGTGCGAATGATTCTTACATTCTGAACAGCAACAGTTCAAAAAATGAAGATGGGTAAGAAATTCTCTCCTTCATTTAGTTTTTTTGCCTGTAACTCATTGAAACATTTGTGAATAGCTAAAGTTAGTGAGTAGAAAGTTCCTGAAGATGATGCTTTCATATAAAGTTATTAGTGACGCGAAGTACTTCTAAAATCATTTTGCTATTGAATTAAAATCTCTGTTCTTCTTTTCTGCATTTCACTATTTGAGTAATGCCAGTATTACTTCTGTTGCAGGCTCAGGGAGAAATCGGGTTCGCTTTGTTGGAGGACTCCTACATTTCCAATGAGCAAGGCAAAGAAATAAAAAGCTGTTAAATTTACACATAATTAACTTGCATAAACTGTTGCAGGCTCGGTTGCATGATGACTAGAATGATAATAAGATATCTTAATATTGCAGGCCTGGCAATTGACTCACCAAAATCGACTGTCGCCGTTGGTCGGATGGGTGATTCCATGTGCCTCTGCTAAGTAGTTGTGCAATGCATGAGACTGATGATATTGTTGGTTTCAGTCGGTAATACTGGTTCTGCTTCGACCAATTTCGTTTGTCGCAGTTGTATTCTTGACCTTTCCTGCCAAAAAATGGCGAAATGTATAGTTAACGATGATGAATGGATTGAGCACTGCTTACGCAGAATTAATTACTTGCATGATTCTCTTCTGAATGATCAAAACTATCAAATTCAATCATAAATGTCAAACATATTCCAGATTCTGTTGCTGAATATATTGTAAGATTATGTCACATACCAATAATACGAATTCAATTATTACAGTATCATGCTTAGAAATTGCAGGTTTAGAATTTATATGGTGTTTGTGTTCTGACCAAGTGAAGATATGATCATATGAGGAAGGTAGCTTTTTGCCTCTCGGCATTTAACAAATGCAAACACCTTAAACCCCTCAAACAAATCCACTCATCTCTCATCGTAACCGGTCTGATCCACGACCTCTTCATCGCCGGAAAACTTCTTCTTCACTCCACACTTTCGCTCCACCATGCCTCCCTTATTCTCCACCACTTTCCCAACCCAGATGCCTTCATGTGCAACACACTTATTCGCGCCTTTTCACAGTCCAACCACCCCCAAAAAGCACTCGCAGTGTTTGCGCATATTCGAAGAAAGTTGCTGCCTTTTCCTGATAGTTTTTCCTTTGCATTTGCTCTTAAAGCCGCCGCCAGTTTAGGTTCTTATGAGGTTGGAACTCAGCTGCATTGTCAGGCTTTGGTTTGTGGGCTTTGTCATCATTTGTTTGTCGGCACAACTTTGGTGAGTATGTATGGAGAATGTGGGTTTTTTGAGTACTCGCGGAATGTGTTTGATGAAATGCCTGAACGAAATGTTATTGCGTGGAATGCGGTGGTTAATGCGTGTTTTAACGGTGGGGATATGAGTCTTGCGCGAATGTTGTTTGATTCGATGCCTTGCAGGGACTTAACGTCTTGGAATGTGGCGCTTGCGGGGTATGTTAAAGGAGGAGAATTGAAGAGAGCTATGGGAATTTTTCGGGAGATGCCTGTTAAGGATAGTGTCTCGTGGAGTACAATGATTGTTGGGTTTGCTCATAATGGGTGTTTCGATGAGGCTTTTGGGTGTTTCAGGGAGTTGATTAGGGAAGGTGGGAGATCGAGTGAAGTGAGCTTATCAGCAGTTCTTTCAGCTTGTGCACAGTCGGGGGCATTTGAGTTTGGGAAGATATTACATGGATTTATCGAAAAAGCTGGGTTTGCACAAGTGCTGTCCGTGAACAATGCTTTATTGGATACTTATGCCAAGTGTGGAAATGTAAGAATGGCTCAGTTGGTATTTTGGGGAATGTCTGAAAAGAAAAGTATTGTTTCCTGGACTTCAATGATGGCAGGCCTTGCAATGCACGGTCATGGAGAAGAAGCAATAAAACTTTTTCATGAAATGGAAGATTCTGGTATTCGGCCTGATGGGATAGCTTTTATTTCGCTTTTGTATGCCTGTAGTCACGCCGGTTTAGTCGAACGAGGATGTAGTTATTTTGATCGGATGAGAAATGTGTACTGCTTAGAACCTGACATTGAGCATTATGGTTGTATGGTTGATCTATATGGTCGATCAGGTCAGCTGCAGAAAGCCTACGATTTCGTATGTGAAATGCCAATTCCACCAAATGCTGTTATTTGGCGGACCCTTCTTGGAGCTTGTAGCATTCATGGTAATTTCAGGTTGGCGGAGATAGTGAAAGAAAGGCTTTCTTTGTTGGACCCCAACAATTCTGGCGATCACGTTTTGCTGTCAAATGTTTATGCAGTTGCAGGGAAATGGACAGACGTTGCTGATGTGAGAAGGACAATGACTGACAACAGAGTTAAGAAAACACCTGGTTGGAGCATTATTGAGGTCGACAAGGTTATATATACTTTTTTGGCAGGTGCAAATGTGGATGAAATCACAGAAGAGGCTTATGAGAAGCTAAAGGAGATTATGTGTAGGCTTAGGATAGAAGGAGGCTATATTCCAGAAGTTAGGAATGTTTTATATGACATCGATGGGGAAGAGAAGGAAGATTCGGTGACGAGGCACAGTGAAAAGCTCGCTGTAGCTTTTGGGATAGCGAGATTACGTGAAAGAAAAACTATAAGTATAGTTAAAAATTTGAGAATTTGCAGGGATTGCCATGCTGTCTTTAAGCTCATTTCAAAAGTCTATAAACTGGAAATTGTTGTTAGAGATAGAAGCCGCTTCCACTCGTTCACTCATGGTTTCTGTTCATGCAGAGACTACTGGTAAATAGCAATGTGAATAGAGCAGTTTCATGAAAGCAGCATCAAAATTGCCGTCTGTTGAGCAGAGTAACAATCTTTTGGGAGGTCCCGCGTATCAAATTATTGACGGTTCTGGCAAGTACTTGATGCTGAGCCGATTCGCTGTTCAATGCATGAGGAATGCAGAGATGGCATTGCTATTCCCTTGAGACCTTATAATCGACCGGAGTTTTACTGTGGTTCGTTTATGGTTTTTTGACTGAAGAAAAATCTTATTTAACCAGTGTGCATCTTCATTCTTTAATATACTATGCTGTATTCTTTATATTTCTGTTCTCACTTTTTCTTGTGGAATCAACCAATAACAGTCCATGTTTAGCAGGTTATTCAAGTACCACTAAACTAAATTTCATTAGTAATTTCTGGTTTAACCTTGCGATTGTGTAGAATGTATGGAGTTTCCAAGTTTTAGTATATTGGAGCTTTTTGCAGTTTTTTCCGTATGATTAACAGATGAGTAAAGTTTTAAAATTGGAATTGTAGAGCATCTTTCTCAGACCTATTGTTCCTCTATTTTCCACAGGTTCGTTTTCTCGAACAGGTTTTCCCAAGGCTGATGAGTTGTTGATTTGTTCTTTGAAAGGGTGACTGGAGAAGGAGTTAAGGTGAGTTTGGAAGTTCTTGGTTGCCGTAATAATGGCGTTTTGTGATGAGGGTCTGAAGAATCAAGCTCTTATTACCTGAAACCCGACTCCATACTTCATGACCATGATGGTAAGTAAAAAGTGGGGAGGCCAAATCTGGACATGAAAGCTGCAACAAAAAACAGGTAGGACAGAAGTTCCACACCTTATACGAATTTTTTCAGAAGTTTGATGCACTAAAAGTCAAAAGAGGATGAAAAAGATCATGCTTAGAAAATCAGGAAGAAACATTCAAGAACTCATAATACACTTGGTGATGGGCTGTGATTGCACCATTCTTTGATGTTCCTATAATGGCAGTAAGCTCTGATGACCTGCATTTTTCCATTAATTTGCATTCATTGTTTTGTTTTGAATGTGGCAACATGTCTCCATAACTACAGCAAGAAAACAATGATGGCACTAACACACCACATTTAATGAGTGAGTACAGAGTATTTTCTCAATTTTGATATATCTGGTGATTGTCTCATATCTAAGCAGGTGTCCAAAATTTAGTTGACCGATCAAATTGACCGTTAATCGATGAAAAAATTGGATTTGATTCGGTTAATTTTAAAATTCGGTCAAACATATGAAGTTCGGTTAATTGGTCGGTTTGTTGAAAAATCGATAACCGAAAATAATATTTATTTAATTTGATGTATATTTTTATATATAATTTATATAAAAAATTCTCATATTTAATAATTTAAATTATTTTAAGTGTATAAAATTTCTAATTAATATATTTTTATTATTAAAAAATAAAAAATCCAATTTTTTTTTCAAAAATTACATATAAAAATTATTATTATTTTCTTAGAAAAAAAGTTCGGTTAATTTGGTCGATTAACCGAATCGACCAAAAAAATCGATTAATTCGGTTTGGTTAAAAAAATTGATTGGTTTGATTAATTTTTTTCCTAAGAGTTCGTTTAACGGTTAATTCGCTGATTAGCCAAAACCGATCGAATTAACCGTTTTGACATCCTTAGTCCTCTTTGTTACTTTGATATTGTTTCATGTGGATTTTTATGATTATTTTTCTTCTAAAATCTTGTATATTTAATACAATTTTGGATGCCATGCATTTGTTTAAAAATATGAATAATGTATGTGCAATTAAAATTAATATTATATATTAGTTTTTTGAGATAAACATTATTTTTCACATAAAAGTTTTGGATAAAATGCACTTCATTAGTGTGATTCCGTATCGTGTCTTAAATTAGATGTGATATGTGAGTCTACTTATATAAAAAATAAATAAAATAAATATGCGTTTAGATCTCAGGTATTTTTTTTAAATCTTGAGTATTAATCTAAAGATTTTTTTAAATCGTTATTAATTTAAGATAATGACTAAAAAAAACTAATAATAAAAGAAAAATGATATTTAGATTTCAAAATGAAAGGGTACGTGAGAGTTGCCGATAATATACATAAAGTTAATGATGTGTGTGACTGGCATTGGCGTTAATTTTTTTTTTTGAACATGTATAAAATAAGCAGAAGAAATAGGGTGTACGTCTCTCAACTTACTTTTTGGATAAGTTCAACAAATTATATATATATATATATAAATCCAAAAATATTATAGTGAAGGTATTGAATTTGGCGAGTCAATATTATAATTTTTAATCGATATATTTAACGATAATTGGCGAGTCACAACTCATAATTGAATCGATAAAACCTTAACTATAAAGAGTTTTATTGGGAAAAGAGAAGACACAGAACCCACTGATCCGATTCGATCCATTTTTATAGTCATACTTTTCATATTAATTGTTCAATTATAGTAATATATTGAACTTATTTATAATAAATATTTTCATATTTTTATTTTTTACAAATTTTTTAATAATATATATTTTTTTTCAATAAAATTCGTTAAGAGTATAATAAAAACAATACTCTCTTTGTTTTTTAAGTGTAGTTGTAATATCAAAATTTTGTTTTAAAATAAGTACAGTTTTATATTTTTACTTTATTTATTTTTAAAATGTCCTTACTTAACGTTTCAGTTGGAATTAATCATTAATTATATTATTATTCTTCTCCAAATTAAATAGAGATAATATGATTTTTTTTACTTATTAAAGATATTTTTTAATTTGTGTATATATTCTTAAAATTATATTTTTAGGAAAAAAATATATATTAATTTTAACTACTATAATTATGATTTTTAAAAACGTAAAATTTTTAATGTGCGTATTTTTTAGGAAATATAGTCCATTTTTTTTCACTCTAAAGAGAGAAAGAAAAACCTTAACCAATCAAATCCTTAATGAATTAACTTATCTCATTACAATTTTATCCATTTAAATAAATTACCAATCCGTTTGAAAAAGGCTATAACAGTAATTCCACTACAGAACAGAAAACCCTAAAACCTGGAGGCCTAAAACAGGCAATAGCCCGTAGTAAAGGCGCCACGTGGAACCAGAAAGCGATAATATTCCCAAACAAAGATGACGTGTAACCGTAACCGTAGCCTCCCTATATATACTCTCTCTCCCGATCTTTTATCGTCCTCATCCATTTCTCTCACAACGACAAAATATTCTATTAACTCATTCGGACTCTCACGAAACGCCCACTAATCAGCGACTCGCTCTTTTTTCTGAACTTCCTCTCTCTCTCGAAGCTTCGGTTTTCGATCTAGGGTTTGTTCTTGCATCTATTCGGATCCGGTTTGAAGATCCGATTCGCTTCTCTCCTGTCTTGGCTCGAGATCCGGGCCAAGCACAGTGGACTTTTGTTTCCGTGTTTTCTTCTGCAAGGTTTGTTTCTCATTTGTGTTTTTCCTTTCGATTTTTATTTGCTTATATTCTGAATAATATGTTTTCTGTTCGATTTTGTTAGTTTCGGTGTGTACTTTTTTTTCCCTTTTTATTTTGCTTTATGTTATTAATAATAGTCTGTTACCTTTGTTTATAGAACTCAATATTGAATCGAGTTTGTAATATATTGATAGCGGTCTTTTCATAGTTTAAGTTTTGGCGCCAATGTTTGCGTTTGAAGATTTATTTTATGATTTATTACTTAGTGATTCTGTTCGGTTTGATTTGAATATTGCATTTGTGTAGGATTGGAAAGTTGTTATTCGGTGTGTAGAGTTGGAAAACTGAAGCGTGTAAAATGGCGTCGAATGAGGGATTTTTGACTGATGAACAGAGGGAGATGCTGAAAATAGCGACCCCCAATGTGGACGTATTGTCTTCGTCCCCCAAGAATTTGTTTTCCTCTTCTCCTAGATCCCCTTCAACGCTGCTTTCGGAACATCAGTTAAAAGTTCCTGCTCCCGGCAAGGCTTCTACTGCCGGGATTGCTGTGAGACATGTGCGGCGCTCACATTCTGGCAAGTATGTGCGCGTCAAGAAGGGTAAGTTTTGTTGTCGAGTTTGTTGTTTTGTGGAAGAAACGTTTGGTTATTTATTGATAGAGAAGGAGGCTTTTAAGGCTTGTTTAGTGGCATTTGGGTTAATATTGGCTCTATATGAATGAATTTCGGAACACAGATTCTTTCCTTATCGGGCTTAATGTATGGGTGATAATTTAGTAAAAGATTAGGTTTGAGCAGTGGCATTCTAGCTTCTATAAATTGATGAGCTAAATCAGTAAACTTTGGATCAAATTGCAGTATAGGAGGTAATTTCTACAGAAATTGGATCATGAGAGTGGCTGTGCTTACATTTTTTTTAATTTGCTGCTACGTTGTCAATGATAATGCTAATGAAGTGAGATATCATGTATCTCTGAATTTGTTGACAAAATACAGGCATTTTTATATGAGAGGGGCTATATTATTTGTTGCGGAAATTAAATAGTCAAAAGGTTGTTTTCTAGCTGCTTATTGTGTTTAGATTTGCAGTAGTCGTTCTTTGCGTCAACTGTTAAAATTTTCCACAGGTTTATCATAATTGCAATGACTGATACTTCATTTCTATTCATCGCACCGCAATTAAACAGACTTAGTCATATTACCTCCATTATTCTTCCGTTCCCTTACCTCTTACCTGCTTGGTGTGAATTTACTATAATTCACAATTTTACATAAAAGTGTAATGTGCATTTAGTTCCTTTGTTGAATTTGAATTCAGTAGTTCTCTTGAATTTCTCTTCTATCAGATGGTGGTGGTGGAAAAGGCACATGGGGAAAATTGCTTGATACTGACGGTGAATCTCACATTGACCGAAATGATCCTAATTATGATAGTGGCGAGGTAATGATTGTTTAACAGTTCTTTTCTTACAGCTTTAAAAAATTAGCTTCTCTTGCTATGGGTCCTATCTTCAATTTCCTTTTTGTTCACTAAACATTGATTGCTGGTCTAAGATTTTTTAATTGCTTTGACTGTTGTTTTCTGCTTTCCATTTGTGCAGGAGCCATATCAGCTTGTGGGGGCAACTCTGTTAGACCCTGTAGATAATTACAAGAAGGCTTTTGTCTCCATAATTGAGGAGTACTTTACCACTGGGGATGTAGATGTAGCAGCATCTGATCTTAAAGAGCTCGGTTTTAGTGAATACCATCCTTACTTCATCAAACGACTTGTTTCTTTGGCCATGGACAGGCATGATAAGGAGAAAGAAATGGCTTCAGTTCTTTTGTCAGCGCTTTATGCTGATGTTATTAGCCCATCACAGATTAGAGATGGATTCGTCACGCTTCTGGAATCAGCAGATGATTTGGCAGTGGATATCTTGGATGCTGTTGATATCCTCGCTTTGTTTGTTGCTCGTGCTATTGTAGATGAGATCCTTCCTCCGGCTTTCATCACAAGAGCACAGAAAAGTCTTCCACAAACCTCAAAGGGATTTCATGTCCTTCAAATTGCAGAGAAGAGCTATCTCTCTGCCCCGCACCATGCCGAACTTGTTGAAAGGAGGTGGGGGGGTAACACCCATGTCACCGCTGACGAAGTAAAGAGAAAGATTGCTGATCTGTTAAGGGAATATGTGGAGACTGGTGATGCAGTTGAGGCTTGTAGGTGCATAAGGGAACTAGGGGTTTCTTTCTTCCATCATGAGGTTGTGAAGAGAGCCCTGGTACTTGCCATGGAGATCCACACTGCTGAGCCACTTATTCTGAAGTTTCTTAAGGAAGCCCATGAGGAAGGCTTGATAAGCTCCAGTCAGATGGTGAAGGGTTTTTCACGTTTTGCTGAGAGCCTAGATGATCTTGCTCTTGACATCCCATCAGCAAAAGCATTATTCAAGTCTCTAGTCCCAAGGGCCATCTCGGAAGGATGGCTTGATGCATCATTCATGAAATCCCCAAGTGAAGATGAAGAGGTAAAAGTTGAAGATGAGAAAGTTAGGCGCTATAAGCAGGAAGTTGTAGCCATCATTCACGAGTATTTTCTCTCGGATGATATTCCTGAACTAATCCGAAGTCTTGAAGATCTTGGGATGCCAGAGTTCAATCCAATTTTTTTGAAAAAACTCATTACCCTTGCCTTGGACAGGAAGAACAGGGAAAAAGAAATGGCATCTGTTCTACTTTCAGCTCTGCACATTGAGATTTTCTCAACAGAAGATATTGTTAGTGGTTTTGTCATGCTTCTAGAATCTGCAGAAGACACAGCACTGGACATTCTGGATGCTTCAAATGAGCTTGCCCTCTTTCTAGCTAGGGCTGTGATTGATGATGTCTTAGCTCCGCTGAATCTAGAGGAGATTGCAAGCCAGTTGCCATCGAATTGCAGCGGTAGTGAGACTGTCCAAATTGCTCGATCCCTCATTGCTGCTCGCCATGCGGGAGAAAGACTTTTAAGGTGCTGGGGAGGTGGTACTGGCTGGGCAGTTGAAGATGCTAAGGACAAGATAATGAAACTTTTAGAGGAGTACGAAAGTGGGGGGGTTGTTAGTGAAGCTTGTCAGTGCATCCGGGACCTTGGAATGCCGTTTTTCAATCATGAGGTTGTGAAGAAAGCGCTGGTTATGGCTATGGAGAAGAAAAATGATCGAATACTGGACTTGTTGCAGGAATGCTTCAATGAAGGACTGATCACCATCAACCAGATGACTAAGGGTTATACCCGAATCAAGGATGGATTGGATGATTTAGCACTCGACATCCCCAATGCAAAGGAGAAGTTCAGCTTCTACGTCGCATATGCCCAGAAGAAGGGATGGCTCGTGTCATCCTTCGGGACATCTGCCCCTGAATTACCAGCAAACACAGCTGTATCTACCTGAGATTCAACATTTCCCAGTTTCTAGCTATCTAATGTATGTGGTTGCCAATTAGGTGTTCTGTATTTACTTAATGTTGTTCTTGAGTTCTACAAAGGTGGATAGATAGATAAGGAACATGGCAGGATGCCATTCTGATGTTCTCTCTTTGTTCCATCATCTTTGTGTTCATATGGCCGAGGGATTCCCTGAAACTCTAGCCATTGTGTAAAAAAGGTCTTTTCTTTCTTCTATTGACATAGCTTTAGTTGCCTGAGCCTCAAGCGGGGTTTGTTAGGAGGGGAGATATGAATACTGTTTTACATGCAATATGATTTTAGGATTAAAAACCCTTATCTATTTCAAGTTTCTCACCCTGCATGTCATATCCTTTGTTTCGTTTCATTTTTTCTGCTTCAATAATCATGTCCATAAGTATGTAAAATTAGCCCACTTATAAACAATTACTCTCCTACAACAGCATCATTCCATGATTGTGATTTGAATATAATCAGATTCAGATCACCATTATGGATATTTTAATCATTATTCTTATTATAATAATAATAAGATAACATTCTTGATAAACTGGATTCTTTTCTTTTTTTAAAAAAAAAACGAAAAACTATTTGCGCATCCAAACAGACCCCAAACTCAACTTCTCTTCGCGTGACTCAGGCTCCGTGCCGCCAAAAAAAAAAAAAGAAAATGTCGGAATCGTATGAACCGCAACCGGAGACGGTACCTTTAGCTGTAAAACCCGAAATCGAAACCACCGAAGACACTCCTAAAACAACTCAACCTCCAAAACTCGTCGTTTTAGCTGACCTCAACGCAAATCCTCCTGAGACCGAATCAATCTTCTCTCTCCCTAGGTACAAGTCCTTTCTCACTTGTAATTTTTTAGAATTACAATTAGCTGACCTCAACGCTTATTTGTGAAATTGTGTAGAGTAGTAAATGATGAGAGTCTAGAAAAGAGTGTTTCCGCCACGTTTAAGGATAATACAGATATTGTTGAATCTGAATGTAAGAAAGTGAAAGGGAAGTGTCGTGGAAGAAGTAGTAAAGGAGAAGCTTCTCTGGAATTCGGCGGCGGAGATAACGATGGCGATTTAGCCGGTCAAGGCTCTTCCTCTGCTCGCGAGGAGAAAGTCAGCAGTTTGAAAACCGTTAGTTCCGTTCATGGATGTTCTGTTATTTTTGGCTTTTAGTCAGATGTGCCGTTTTGACTTGTTGTTTGGTTTGTTAGGGTTTGATTCATGTAGCGAGGAAAATGCCAAAAAATGCTCACGCGCATTTTATACTTGGATTGATGTACCAGAGATTGGCTCAACCTCAGAAGGTAGTAGTTCTATATCTACCGTCTGTTTCGTCGCAGAGTTGTTTATATGCTTGTTTTTCTTAATTTTGTGTTGGGATTTACTTGTAGGCCATTTTTGCATATGAGAAAGCAGAAGAGATTTTGGTTAGGTGTGAAACTGAGGTGGCTAGACCGGAGTTGCTTTCACTAGTTCAAGTACACCATGCACAGGTATTGCGTGTGAATTTTGTGTTGTTGTGTTTTTGTTGTTTGTTGATTGTTTTTATTGTATTTCTTGTCGATTGTGCAGTGTGTTCTCCTTGAGAGTTGCACAGATAGTACTTCGGACAAGGAACTTCAAGCTGAAGAGCTTGAGGAAATTCTTTCCAAGTTAAGGGAGTCTGTGCAATCAGATATTAGGCAAGCAGCTGTTTGGAACACATTGGGATTGATACTCCTTAAATCTGGTCGTGTAAAGGTATAATTAGTAATTACAATGCTTGTGTCAATTCTTCCTACACAATGAGGATCCAATTCTCACATTTTAATTGAAGCTATGTTTCATATTTCAGAGTGCAATTTCAGTTTTGTCATCATTATTGGTTTATGATCCTAACAACTATGATTGTCTTGCAAACTTGGGGATTGCGTATCTTCAAAGGTAAGGATAACGGTCACTCTGTCTATGATATATGATATCCACGTGAGCTTTTGGTATGATGTTTGTAACTAGATTATATGCAGTGTTGCATGAACTCAATTAATAATTAACAGGTCATATCAGATGTATTACATTTTCATTGCTTCAATGATATTTTTGTAATGTAGAGGGTAGGCTTTTAATCTTTCATTTAAAGTTTAACTCATTAATCTATTCTTGCAGTGGAGATTTGGATCAATCAGCGAAGTGCTTTCAAGACTTGATCCTTAAAGATCAAAATCATCCTGCTGCCTTTATAAACTATGCTGCTATTCTACTGTGTAAATATGGTTCTGCCGTCGCAGGTACCATGTTGAGAATTAAACTGCTTCGTTTTGGACTAGCTCAACTTTCTTATGATATGGTCACACACTTCAGTTTGGAAGATTCTGATAGAGTCCCACATGGAAAAAATATAAGCCAAATGTACAATATATGTATGTGGGGCTCTCCGTCTCCCCATCAACCAAGGTTTTAATGGGAGTGGCCGTCCCAATAGGGGGTGCTCGACCAACCATTGGGCCTTGGTTACAGCTGGCACATGCATGGGTGTCAGTTGAGCTTTGGTTGATAGAGGGAGGGTGGGCTGGTTTCGTATCAGATTCCTGCAATGCCACAAATATGTGTGGACTTCCTTTAGATTTACTGTTTCTTTTAAATGTTTACATCTCACATAAGGAATTTTCAGGTGCTGGAGCAAGTGCTGGTGAAGGTGCTTTGTCGCAGCAGTTTGAAGCAGTACATGTTGCAAAGGAATGTTTGCTTGCTGCGTTGAAAGTAGATCCTAAAGCAGCACATGTATGGTCTAATCTTGCTGATGCATATTATATGTCCGGTGACCACAGAAGTTCTAGCAAGTGCTTGGAGAAGGTGCTCATGGCTCATTGATAGAGTCTTTATTGCTTCTTTTTTGAGGTTGTCCATTGGTTTCCTTGATTCTTTCAAAGGAAAAGGAAATTACTGCCTTGTCGCAAAAATCGTTTGATAGTTGTGCACCTAAAACTAAATTATTACTTTATGTGCTGATGTATGCAGTGTCCTTTAGATTCTGTTACTGTTATAGTTTGGAGAAAATAATCAAACAGTTCTATCTTGATACAGGCTGCAAAACTCGAGCCTAACTGTATGTCTACTCGGTATGCAGTTGCTGTCCACCGAATAAAAGATGCAGAAAGGTCTCAAGATCCTAGTGAACAGCTTTGCTGGGCAGGAAATGAAATGGCTTCAATATTGAGGGAAGGAGACTCTATTCCAATTGAGCCTCCCATTGCATGGGCTGGACTTGCCATGGTTCATAAGTCTAAGCATGAGATTGCGGCAGCCTTTGAAGCAGAGCGGCCCAGACTGATGGAGGTGGAAGAATGTGCTCTGTCCTGCTTAAAGCAGGTAAAATCTTTTTTCCTTTTAAGTTACCTTCTGAGGGTCGTACGGTTGTTGGAGACAAGAAATTTCTCGTGCTCTCTCCTAGTGCAGCTGGTGGGGATTCAGTTCATGTTTCTGTCCATTTTGCTTTAGTAGTTTTCTTAAATTTTATAAATTTCAAAAGAGGAACATTGTTTCGCCACAGAATTGCTCTTCATCTTGCATGAAGTCGAGATTCATTTTTCAATGAATATAATTGTCTAATTTTCGCTGAATTTTATTTTTCAACCTAATAATTAGTATCATAGTCTTTACTGGAGCAGAATCCTCTCTAACGATAAAAGAATTGGTGAAATGATCGTTCTTGGATTTGCTAATAAAATTTGTAGTAGATTGGAAATTATAGTGTCTAAAGATTGACCCGAGGCAATAAAGATTTATTTTATTTCCCTGAATTGTGTTTGAAAAGGCAGTTGGAGAGGACCCTGATGATGGAGCTCAATGGAACCAGCTTGGCCTGCATTGTCTGTCTTCTCGGCAATTTAAAGCAGCGCAGAAGTATTTCAAAGTTGCTGTTTCCCGTTTTAAAGAATGTAGTTATGCATGGTCCAATCTAGGTATGCACAAATCGTGATCATCAATACCATCGTTCATGTGCATACTTTTTTCTTTTAGCATTGCTCTTATGTTCCTTGTTTAATTACAAGGCATCTCACTGCAACTATCCGAGGAACCATCACTAGCAGAAGAAGTGTTCAAGCGGGCTCTGACATTGGCAACTACTGATAATGCACATGCAATATTTTCCAACCTGGGAAATCTATACAGGCAACAAAAGGAATATGAACGTGCGAAAGCTATGTTTACAAAGGCTCTAGAGCTCCAACCAGGCTATGCTCCTGCATATAATAATCTCGGTCTTGTATTCGTGGCAAAGGGTCAGTTCGAGGAGGCCAAGTTCTGTTTCGACAAAGCCCTCCAGGCAGACCCATTGTTAGATGCAGCCAAGTCAAATATGATTAAAGTTGCTGCCTTTACTAAATTATCTGCAGATTTTTCGTCGTGTGGACTTCATGATTAGCTGAAAAGGAAAGGATGAAGGAGAGCATCCAACATATTTGAATCACAGGTTAGTATTTCCTTCAACTCTGAGAATTAGTTTAAGGGAAAAAAATGTAGAAGCTTGAAATGAAAACGGCATTTCATTGTTGAAATTTGTAGCCTGTTATTTAAAATGTGATTCCACATGTAATTAGAGCTAAATAACTCATGCTGCTTGCAGACATTCACAAGAACATAATCCAAACTACATTTCCACTTTTACAATATCCTTTCACTCATGTTCTGCATGAAACCACAGAAGTAAAATACACAGCAAGATTTAAGCTTTATATTCTATTTGTTGAAAAATAAAATAACAGCACACTAAAACCTCTATACATTGATAATAAAATAATGATTTTCTCCAGTTTTCAGAACAATTCTTGATAGTTTTTAAACTATACCTTGTATATATAGATATATTTTGAACAATTCGATAAAAATCTGAATTTATAACATTTTGTTTTCCCTAGAAATTTATATCTAGCTTAATTTATCTTTAATTTTCTTTAGAACGTCCGAAAATTTCGCTGTAGCCTTCTCAGATTGTAGAAAACAACATTGTGAAGAGTTTTTTTTTCTTGTAATTGTGATTGGTTACACATACTATTTTCAACTTCATTTTCAATTGAATTTTTTCATGACATTAGGAGTATAAATGAGTTGTGTTACTCGTGGGTAGGGTGTAAACAAACCAGGCTGCTCTTGAGTTCGAACTCAACAAAGTTTGTTTGAGCTTGGCTCATTTACGACCAAGCCTGTTCGTAAACAAAATATTGGACTTGGGTAGTTAAACGAGTTAGATCTGAATAAAGTAGTACTCAGCTCGAAAGTTCAAGAACATGCTCGTTTAACGTTCGTAAATAAACTAAATTACTTATTTGTTTTTTATATTAATAGATAGCTTTTATATTTTCTTTGTATTTTAAATGTGCATATTATTTATTTAAAAATAATCAATCTCAGAAAAAAATTATATTTTGATAAAATATATGATAAATTATAATAAATTTTACTATATTAACAAAAATAATAATTTATTATGTGAAATAAAAATTATTAATAACATTTAATAAATGTGTTATTTTTTATTTTACATAGAATCAAATTGTATTTTAATTTTTTTTTGCGAAACTCGAAAAGCTTGTTAACACATTCATTTGTTCGCGAACTTTAAACAAGCATGTTCGTGAATAAAGTTTTGAGCTCGATTCGGTTCAAGCTCGAACTCGTGGAATTTTAAACAAACCTCGAATACTCTAAAACTCGTCTCGTCTTGGCTCGTTTGAATACTTAAAAGCTTTGGTTTGACAAAGCTCACAAACAAGTTCATTTAAGTATTTATGAATCTATTCATGAACAAACTCGTTTGAGTATTTATGAAAAACTCGTTTAAATGTTCGCGGATTCTAAATTATTTTTAAAATTTAGAAATAATAAAATATATGTGTTGTATTTTATATATAGTTAATAATTTATCTTGTGAAATATATTTTTATACATATGTCTATATATAATAATTTAAGTGCTCTAAATTATTTCTGAATTTTCAAATAATAAAATAGATAAATGTTGTATTTATTGTATAGTTAATAATTTATCTTATAATTTTTTTATTAAATTAATAAAAGAGCTTTGGTTCGTGATCATATTATGTTCATGAACAAGGTACGTAAACAATATTGTTTATGAGTTCGTAATAAACCCGTGAATATGCTCGTTTACAAAACTCATTTAAGAGATTTTTTAAGCTTATGAACATATTTATTTAATAGACTCATTTTAAGCTCATAACAAATTCGTCAGTTCGCAAACTTTAAATCAGTCGAGCTTAGCAAGAATTTGAGATACTCCAAAATAAAACAAACACGAAATTCAACACCGAGTGGAAGCAATGATGAAAGAACACAAAAATCACAAGAACCTCAAAAGAAGGAAGAACTAAAAAGGGTAAGTAAATGCCAAACTTTAACTCCACATTCCCTACTTTTCCTCTGTCCCTTCATTTTAATATAACCTTTTCTCTCATCTGAAACTCTCTTAAAAGAACAAACCACTGCACCTCTATCCTTATTTATATGCTACCCATTTACGCATGCAACCAAATCAAGGGTTCTTTTTACTCTCCTAAACTCTCATTTTTTGACAAACCACATTGTTTGCATTATACCTTCTGAGCAAAACCAACACTTACTCTTATTCTTATTTTTTTTTGTCTGAATACTCGGTTTCTCCTACTTTAGGTGAGAACCGATTCGGATTCTGAGCGGGAGACACAATTCTTATTGCATAAGGACGACTCCGCTGAAATTCGATCTTGAGAACACACTAAGCCGAACTTCGCTGGGAACTGAATTGTCGACTCAACTAACACTTTAGGAGTAGAGACTTACTCTTATAACTTAAGATGTATGGTTCTTGCTTTATTTTGTATAATTACAAGAAGATCAGAAGAGATGGCACTGCTGGAATCTTGTTAGTATCGAGAAGAATCAAAGTTTTTGGTTGAACCACATTGCATGCGTTCATCTTTATATAATATACCAGATGAAAAAATAATAATATGCGAATTTTTTTTTTCATTTAGCTGGTAGGGGCAACACATAATTAATTATACAACATTAGCTATTTTATAAAAAAAAATTAAGAAGAAGACCGAATTTGTCAATCTCTAAGTCAGGAAAGACTCACAAGAGATTGTCTCCGGATATCAGCAACTAATGTTGTATACCTATTAAACGAGCGTTAACCTAAGACTTGATCCTCAAACCCTTCAAATATAGATTAATTAGTCTTACGGTTGAACTCAACGTCTGCAGGCATGTGCAAGCTAATTTAGCAGTGTATGAACTTAGGTATTTGTATGAAGCTGTATTACATAATCAGCTGTAACTTGACCGCTAGATAATTCTGATCGTCCAGAGTTAACAAATAGGGGTGACAATTCAGGTTGACGGATTGTAATCGGGTCAGTGAATTTTCTATTAATTATTATTATTGATGACATAAAAACTACAAAAATAAAATTCGTGCCGTGTATAATCGTGTACTCATTAATCGTGTTACCGAGTTAGAAATCGGCAGGAACAAATTCACGAAACAGATACAACACAGAGTCAAAGCAACCAAACATATGCATGGAATTTGGAATTTCCTACAACCTCAAATGACTGCATTCTCATAATCAACTTCAAGTGGACCCAAATTAAATCTTATTATTCTTTTTAATACTCACATTTGCATTTTTCCCATTCATACCTTTTTTCGGGTCAAACCGCTCAATTTAGTCCTAAATACGATTGGATTCCATATTTGAGTCGAACCGCATTGTTAGAGTACCGTTAGAGGTGCTAAACGGTTCGAAACCGTCGCTTCCGATATTCAAGATTCCTTCCCTTCATAATATATATTCTAGGATAGGCCATGACTCATAATACTCCCATCCAAAACCAACCCATTTTCCTAAAACACCCCAAACACACATTCAGATGGAAAAAGGAACAAAAACTTATATTAAAATATATTAATTCTCATATGTAACACCAGCATATCCCATAATTCCTCCTATATATTATTCATCCACCACCCTCATGATCCACACTTCTC
>CANYCX012257675.1:0-26084 GCA_948193385.1 Breynia disticha f. nivosa | reverse complement strand
TTCAAATCATAATTAAACAAACCATCATAATCAATTACATAATCCAATTCAATCATCACACACTCAATTCTCATCCTTTCCAACATTCATATACAATTAACTTTGGATTAATTCAAGACAAAAATGACAAAACAGTGAATTTTGGCCCATTCAGACTAACTACACAGACTTGCAAAAGTACATGGTTTTGCCCGTGTACTTTTGCTCTTGTCTGTGTAGCACGCCAGTAGTGGTACACAGACATTTTCTCACTTTACGGGCAAATCCGTGTACTACTCACCTTGTTTTTCTCTTGTCCATGTAGCACGCCAGTAGTGGTACACAGACATTTGCTCACTACACGGGCAAGACCGTGTACTACTCACCTTGTCCGTGTAGCACGCTAGAACTGGTACACAACATTTTCCTCACATTTCACTAACTTTATAATTCCATATAATCTTACAATTTACACCTGCAATCAATATAACTCACCAAACTACACATAACACAATTTAAGCACAATCACATATCATTAATCCACATTTGGCAAGTCAAATACATTTCCACTCAAAGTTCTTATATGAATCATATAAACATAAAACATATTTTCTATTAAGCACAAATACATTCATGGCATGCTTGACACTTCAATATAACAAACTAACCTTATTCAATACATGGCACCATTCTTCTTTAACACATAAAGGTCACCAAACATGTCATTTTCTATCAAACCACACCTAAACACAATCCAAGCAATTCATCCAACATATACTTAAGGTTCCATATATTTAATTTCTTGGCACAAAACAAATTCATTTCCACATAATTTTTATGGCTATGAATGAATGCCTCCAATGCCTCTTAATGCAACCTTTTATGATCCTAGACACAAACTTTCGCTTATGCCCCTATTTGGCCATTTCCTGATGACGCTTGCAAACGGGCCTCATCGGCCGGGAGTATCGTGGTTATAATTACTGTGGTCCATAGATTTATATGCCCATACTTGGCCTAAATAATCGCCTATACTTGGCCAGACACGATGAAACACTAAAAAGTGAACTGAGACTTCCACAGTGCCTTAGTATAGTACATATTAAATACTATCCGTTAAATTATTCTCCCAAGAGCCATAACCACTCCCTCATATTCAATTACGCTCCCAAGAGACAACATTCTAAAAAAATTATCCCATGAGCCCAAATGGATGCATGATATATATATGAAAAATCGTGCATTTTCATGTCATGCTACAATATTAGATGTGCAGAATTCCAACCACAAACATCTCATCCATACTTTAGCATAGCTACCCATATTCATACCAAACAACAACATACATTCCAGCTATACTTAACATTCAACAATGTTTCAATAGCCACCTAATCAACACAATCTCATAAATATAACATATGAATATGGTTCATAATCAACTCATCATCACACCAACCATTAACCTATGTTCAAGCCAGACACTACAGTCAAAAATGTACATCAATACAACACTCTCAAATCATCAAGTAAAGCCATTGAACATAGCATATCATCAAATAATCTCAATCAAACATACACACATAGGGAATCATCACATTCTGTAATTCATAATCTCATAAGCATTCACAACATTCTATATACTATATACCATATTCAATTTAAACATTTCACTGTAATAGCATACAACAAGGATAGTTGCATTCGTGTGATTTACCTGACAAGCAATCACCTACGTTCTGGCTGGGAACTTCCCTCTCCAGGATTCTGATTTCCTATTAACCATTAAAACATACACCAATCACATATAAGCATACAAGTATGCTAGATGATAAATAAATGTTGTTATTACGTTTCTATAGTTTTAAAGGACTTATTCCTTTTCTTTCTTCATTCCTCATTAATACTTCTTACCAACCCCTTTTCACCTAACTCATTTTATTCTTCTTACCACCCATCTTTAACGCTCCCTATAGGTTAAGTTAAATACATTTTTATGCTTCCTATTTTTCGATACAACATCTACACTTTAATTCATCAATTTTCTTCCCCGAAACCCTAAACATTTTTCTACCATTAATCCATACTCACACCCTACTCAAGACCCAATTAAATTGACCATTAATATCACCTCACTAGAGCCCGAATAAACTTACCTAAGCAACGATACTTCAGACCGAACTTAGGGTTAAAAAACCCAAACCCGTCACTTTGACCTATCCACTTTTAAACATTGATTTCAGTTACCTAAACAATAAGCTATCACAAAAAATGATTACTAATGGATAGTACATACATTAAGCTTTCCAACAAGCCATATTTCACTCAAATCGGAGCTTCTATGAACAAAATATTGCGTCGGAAAGTTGGGTATGCATGAAAAACGGGATTTGCAATATCTTATATGAGAAAACTTACCAAATCAAGAGCTCTAATCAATTCTAAAACTCCCAAACGCCAACATTTGATGAAGGTTCAGGATTGGTTAGGGTTTCGGCTTTGGAAAAGGTATTTTTGGAGAAAGAACGTGAGTGAGGAGAGAGAGAACTGTGTGAGGAGAGAGATAGGCACGTGGGTATATATATGATTTCAGTTTTTGATAATTTTACCCCCGATCACACTAATCTATTATTCTCTAGTTTTCTCTTTCATGATCGACTTAAACACACCCGATTTTTATTTCACACTAAATTCTACATCTTCCATGGAAACATTAATTAAAATAATTTTGCGAAAAATTTATGTACGTTTTTATATATTTATTAAAATCTTATTATTATCGAATTTTTAGGACGTTACAAAACAACCATGGGAAATGGCTATGAGGTCATTCCCATAGGCCGTTTCACACGGCCTGAAAACGGTTATGGAACGGCCTTGCTGGCCGTTCCTAGGCCGTTTCTGACTTAACCTTAGGCATTTTTCTACCGAACTCTCGTAATTTCTTCGTAGAATTTTCTAGGTGTTACATATTATGTATATATTCTAGTTTGGATTTATTTTCAAATGTATTTATACTTCGCGTGAGTAAAATAATTTTGGGCTCGATGGGTCTTCTTATATATATACATATTATTTTTAAATATTTAATAAGTACTTTGGAAATATGGGATAATTATAGTTGTAAAAATTAAGTTCCACATTTAGTGGTATCGGGGCAGGTATTAAATTCTTTGTCGACTATGCCAATGATTTTCATGCCTTTTGAAATTGAAAATCAGGATTTGTGATTGAGAATCAAATGGTTTTGAAACTGATTTTTGAAATATGGAGCCTAGAGACGTATCACCTGATCACATTGTTGAGTCTGGCAATTCTATTGGAGGACAGGGGTCGACACTAGTAGCCCTGATACCTCCAGAGCAGCCTACAGTACCATCTACAATGCCTATTTCCCCATATGACCCTATGTTTGCACCATTGTGGGAGATGATGCAGCGTCAGATGTAGAATCAAGGATAGGTTCAGCCTGTGAAAGAAACTAGGAAAGAAAAAGGTTTTGATAGCAAATCAAATCTGAATATTGATAAGAATTTTACTGAGGTACGAAAATAGAGGGCTAAGGTATTTGAGGGCACTACAGATCCAGTTGAGGCTAATGATTGGCTGAGACATACAGAGAGCATATTAACCCGTATGAGATGTAATCCTGAACAAAAATTAAGATTTACTAATACTCTTCTTGAGAAATAAGATTGGAACTGGTGGGATGATTTTTTGAAGAAGTTTATAGAGAAGTACACTCCTCCACATTATCAGACAAAGAAGAAGATCGAGTTTTTGGAGCTGAAATAAAAAGATATGTCACTGGTGGACTACGAGGTAGAATTTACTAGATTGTCTCGATATGCTCCAGAGGATGTTGACACTGATCAGAAGAGGAGGGACAGATTTGAGAGAGAATAGAGGTATGTTATTCATAATAGGATTGCACTAAACCCTCGAGATATGAGATACTGATTGAAGTAGCTATCAGAGCTGAGGAGTTAGTGGCAGAGGGTGAAAAGGAAGAAAGTAAGATAGAAGGAAAACGACAGAAGACTACGACTTCTAGTTCAGCCAGCGAGAAATAGAAGATAGCAGATTCTAGACCACCACAAGAGACAGGTGGTAGTGAGCATAGACAGTCTGGAAGAAGGACTGGAGGTGGGAGGAGTTATTCCACCAAGCCTTCGATTCCTCTTAGCATAGGTACAGGTATCGACGGTTCATTATGTTATACATGTAGACAGTCGGGACATTTTAGTCAAGATTGTTTATAGAGATGGGAGTCTCAGAGAGGTAGTGTATCATGACAGAGTAGAGTTGGTGATGCTCGAACGACAGCATCGACTGGGAGTGGTAGAGGTAGAGGTGGATGGGGTTTGAGTTCTACTTCTAAAGGAGGATCAACTTCCAGGGGTAGAGCTAGTGGCTCTAATACAACAAGTAGAGTTGGTGGATTTGGAAAAGCTATAGGGCTTGTAGGGTCAGCATCACAGGCCAAAGTGTATGCTATGACTAGAGAGAAGGCTGCAGAAGATCCAGACGTGATTATCGATATTATTTTTTTCTTATACTACCTTGGTATTGATTGATCTAGTTTCTACATGTTCTTTTGTGAGTGAGAGTGTTGTAGACCGGATTGGGGTTAGTATAGAGCATCTAGGATATATTGTTTTAGTGATGATACCAGTAGGAGGTACAGTGGTAGTACAGTACATTTTACGATATTGTGAGTTACGGTTTGGGGAGTCGACTTATTTGGCAGATCTGATTGTTCGTAAGATGGCTGAGTTTTGTATTATTTTGGGGATGGATTGGCTATCTAGAAATCAGGCCATTGTCGATTGCCATTCAAAAGAGGTTGTCATTCTGGTTGACGACGAGAGACAAGTGTTATTGGTATGTGAGAGAAAACTTGATCCTTCTTGTTTGATTTCAGCTATGATTGCTACGAGGCTGATTAGAGAGGTTGTGATGTTTGTCTTTCTTCGGTAGTGGATCTGAATCAACCTAAGTTAGAGGTGCGAGATGTGAAGATTGTATATGAGTATCTTGAGGTATTTCTAACCAAGTTGCAGGGATGCCACCACAGCGAGAGGCAGACTTCTAGATAGAGACTGTATTGAGAACAGTGATAGTATTTATTGAACCATATTGAATAGAGGTGGTTGAGTTGCAATAATTGAAAACACAACTAGAGGCACTATTGGAAAAGGGGTTTATATGCTCGAGTGTGTCATCTTGGGGAGCACCAGTGTTGTTTATACAAAAGAAAGACGATAGTATGCAGTTGTGCATTGATTATTGTCAATTGAACAAGGTGACTGTAAAGAACAAGTATCTGTTGTCGCGGATATACGACCTAATAGATCAGCTGCAGGGAGCTATAGTGTTCTCCAAAATTGATTTGAGATATGGATATTAGCAGTTGAGGGTTGAGGATGGTTCAATTGTGAAGAGAACATTCAGAACTCGTTACAGACATTTCGAGTTCACTGTTATGCCATTTAGGTTGACAAATGCACCAACGGTATTTATGGCTTTTATGAATAAGGTATTCCAACCTTATTTAGATCAATTTGTGGTTGTGTTCATTGATGATGTGTTGGTGTATTCGAGAGATAGGGAGGAGCACAGGCGACATTTGAGAATCGTACATGAGCTGTTGAAGGAAAAAGAGTTGTATGCTAGGTTTAGCAAGTGCGAGTTCTGGATGTTTGAGGTTGTCTTTCTAGGACATTTGATATCAGTAGAGGGAGTGAAACTGGATCCTAGTAATATAAACGTAGTTCAAGAGTGGGAAGATCCGAGGAACGTGTCGGAGGTATAGAGTTTTATGGGTTTAGCAGGTTATTATTGTCGATTTATTGAGGATTTCTTGAGGATAGCTATATCTATAACATCTTTATTGAAAAGAATGCTCCGTTCATCTGGAATGACAAATACGGAGAAAGTTTTCGCGAGTTACCATCTTTAAAGGGTGGATTTATGGTTTATACAAATGCGTCTGGAGCTGGCTTAGGTTGTGTGTTGATGCAGCACGGCCGAGTGATTGCTTATACCTTTCTTCAGTTGAGACCACACGAGGTGAATAACCCGATGCATGATTTGGAATTGTTGTTATTATTCATGCTCTGAAGGTTTGGCGTCATTATTTGGACGTTGAGACTTTCTAGATTTTCACTTATCATAAAAGTCTCTAATATATTACAACAAAACGAGCGCTGAATCTTCGACAGAGGAGATTGATAGAGCTCCTAAAGGATTATGATTGAACGATCAAATATCATCTTGGAAAAGAAAATGTAGTTGCTATGCTTTAAGCAGAAAGGAAAAAGAGGGTGAAAATTCTGTTACTTTGAGAGCAGAGTCTCTATTTGCATTGAGAGAGCTTTTACTGTAGTTAGATCAAATCGAGGATCAAATGTCAGCCAATATCAGTGTTTGACCACAGCTGAGGGAGATGATTGCATTGCGTCAGGTTGAGAATAATCGTTTGATGCAAATTAAAAATAAGGTTGAGAAAGGGAAATTGGCTACAGAGCACCGACTTGATGATGATGGTGTGTTATATTATCAAGATCAGTTATATGTTCTTGATATTGCACAGTTGAAGAACGAGTTGATGATAGAGGCTCATTCTTCTATGTTATTAGTTCAACTGGGCAATTCTAAAATGTACCGAGATACGAGAGATTCGTACTGGTGGATACATATGAAGAGAGATATAGCCGACTTTGTTACTAGATGCCTACCTTGTCAATAGATCAAGGCAGAATATCAGGTGCCATTTGGAAAGTTGAGGCCATTTGATATTCCTCAGTGGAAGTAAGAAAGATCACCATGGATTTTGTAATTGGATTACCAGGGACATTACGACGTTATGATGCTATCTGGGTGATAGTAGATCATTTGATGAAATCAGCTCATTTCTTAGCTATCCGACAAGATTATACGTTGTATAGGCTAGTTGGATTATATGTTACTAAGATCATCAGATTACATGGTGTTCCTACTTCGATAGTGTCTGATCGTGATCCTCAATTTACATCGCGATTCTAGTAGAGTTTGCAGGATATGATGGGCACAAGATTGAGATTTAGTGCAGCATTCCATCCGCAGACTGATGGTCGTCAGAGAGGTCGATCCAGACAGTGGATGATAAGGCTTTATATGGTATACGGTGCTGGAGTCTAACTTACTGGGATGTGGAAGGTTTGCGACAGATAGAGGGACCAGAGTTGGTTCAGCAGACCTTGGATAAAGTTAATATTTTGAAGAGATGCATACAAGCAGCCTAGGATGGTCAAAAGAGTTATTATGATTGACATCACCCAGAGATAGAGTACATAGTCGATGATAGGGTATTTTTTAGGGTTTCGCCCTAGAGAGGCGTAATTAGATTTGGGAGACGTGGCAAATGGAGTCCTAGGTATATCAGACCGTACAAGATTATCGAGCGAGTGGGACCACTGGCTTACAGATTGAGGTTACCAATAGAGTTATCCTGATTACATGACGTGTTTTATGTTTCGATGTTGCAACGGTATTGATCTGATCCTAGTCACGTGTTGAGCGCTCCTGAAATAGAGATTTAGAGGAGTTGACCTATCAAGAGGATTGGTCGAGATTTTGGATCGATAATTAAGACAAATGAGGAATCGTGAGATTTTAAAGGTCTTGGTGAAATGGAGTTTTCATTCACCAAAAGAAGCGACTTGGGAGGTTGACTCAGATTTGAGGAGACAGTATTCTTATCTGTTTTTTGGACTCGACTTTGGGATATTAAGGTATGATTCGATCTTTGCAAATTGGAAGTTATAGTTAATGTATTCAATGATAATTTGTTGTTATGATCACAAGTTAAGAGGAAAACTTAACTTGATTTGATTTGTGATACTCAAGGAAAGAGCTTAGCTTGATGATGTGATGAGTTTAGAGCTTTGCAAGGTTGATTACCGGTACGTTTTGAGATTACGGGTCTAGTTTTGTATAAGAATTGAGAAAAACAACAGACCAGCACGAGTTGGAGCACGCCACGTGACCATGTGTGCAAACGAGCACGATCTCATGCTCAAATCTAGAAAATCAACACATCCCGTTTTGAATTTATTGTAGAACGAGAACACGTGCTGAGAAAATCACGGCACAAACAAGTGGCAGGACCCGTGCTTAGGTCTTGATTGGGAATGTATCGAGTATTCTATTCTAATTTCATTCATTCAAAAAACAGAGAAGTGAAGCTAGTAGCTCAGTTGGGAACCCTAATTTTACGTCCAGCAACATTGAGATTCAAGAAAACATTTCAAACTTGCACAAATCAAGTGGAAAAGTGAGCCAAGGTAGGTTTCAATGCTTCTTTGTGCTTGTTGAGTTAAATTTCTATGTTGGCAAGATTAATATGAATGATTTAGATGTTTCTAGTAACTGGAAATGAGTGAAGATATACTTTTAAGTATAGGGTATAGTTTAAAGATGAATTGGAACAAAAGTGAATGATTGAAGTTAGTTGGTTAGTGAGTAAGATTGTAAGAAGCATGATGAAGTTTATATAGCCTGGTTATAAGGCTGAATTCAATATATTTAGTATGGGTAAAGTGAATTTATAGCCTTATGATGTTGTTGTATAGGAGGAGGATCTGTAAGAAGATTGGATCGAGGTTAGCGCTTGATGCCGACTTTATGAACTGGTCGAGGTATGGGCTTACGTTAAATTGTAAGAGGGTTACTGTTATGATTGTGACAATGATCTTAGGATCATATATATATATATTTGTTGTGTGCTTGTAAGTGATGTGATGTATATTTCTGCTTTCCATATTCTATTGTTGTGTGCTTGAATAGATTAATGGAAGCATGTTATGAGCTATGTGCGTAAATGATCCTGTATCGATAATTTTACTATGTGCCTTTTGATATGCTTATTGTATATATATTCATATATGTTCCATAAGCATATGTATAACATTCTTTCCTGTGTGGATAAAAGGGCGTTGTTGAGTGTTGTACTGGATTTGTTGTGTGCTATCCAAACTTACGAGCTTTATGCTCAGAGCTGTTTGCTTAGGCTATATGTTGTTCTTCTGTTGTGTGCTATAGAGGATTTCCACTGCTGTGTGCTCTGGTGGATAATAATCCGGGGACATCCTGTGTGGATTTGCATAAGCATTGCACTCATTTGTATTCATATGAATTTCTGTGCGATATTGATAACCTGTGTGGTTAATGATCTGTGTGATCGAGACATTGCTGTGTGCTGGAATGATATCTCTGAGTGATTAAGATAAATGTTGTGTGCTTAAATTGGATGTGTACTTTTGTAGTTAAGTTTTATGCTTTTTAGACCATACATGAGTATTGATATGCTATGTGCTAAAGATAAGGAATTTCTGTGTGAAATTGTTAAGGAAATGACCTATATGATAAAAGGAACTAAAGTATAAATTGTTATGTGCTAACTTAACTTAAATCAGAAATGAAATAGGCATTTCCGTGGTTCAGCACGTCCTCGTGTTGAACAGCACGCCATCGTGCTAATGAGTGATCTGGAAAACCATGTGAGCACGACTTTGTGCTTACCTGAGCGCGACCCGTATTACCTAGAAATAGTGTAGTTGAGCACGACGCATGTTGAATGAAGTACATCGTGTTGGCTGAGAATTTATGCATGAACACGACCTCGTGTGTCATGAGCACGACCACGTGTTGCTATTAAATTTCCCTGCACTTCATTTCATTACAATCTATTTATTTCTTATTAAGTTTGTACTCACCCCTTTGATTGTTTAAATGTTGTTTAGATCGTAGGTAGCTGCTGACCAGACATGACATTGTTGTGATCAGAGCTATAGTTTTGGTACTTTCGAGGTTTGGCTCCGGATATTAGTTTTGATTTGTACATGTTGTATATATTATGTATATATTATAGTTTGGATTTGTTTTCAAATGTATATATGCTTCCGCGTGTGTAAAAAAATTTTGGGCCCAAGGGTTTTCTTATGTATACAGATATTATTTTTAAATATATAATAAGTATTTTGGAAATATGGGATAATTATAGTTTTAAAAATTAAGTTCCACATAGTAAAAATCCTTAAAATCCGCACAACTTATCCTTAATCTTCTCCCAATATCACCGAGTATATCGCCCCAAAAATTCGTCCATTTTAAAATGAAATAATGATTATGAAATGGCGATGTTAATTCATGTTAATTGATGTTATAAAATGTTTAAATTATATGGAATGATGTTTAACGTATGTTATAAGGGGGTATGTACAAGTATACATATGTCGGGGTATAGTAGGAGGAAAAGTGACCTAACTTACGTTAGGGATTCACTAACGTACGTTATTCAGTCAAAAGCATGCATAACGTATGTTTAGCAATGAATAACGTACGTTATTCATACGTTATCGGAAGTCTGGACAAGTCATTAAAAGATTAAGAACAGCCACATTCGGGGGAAAAACACCTCAAACAATCTCCAACTCTCTCTCAACTTCCTAAACACATTCCTAAGCCTTCCCAAACACCAAACCTACCTACGAACACCTCGATTTTAGTAGATTAACAACGAATCTGACCCCTCATCAAGCCCTCTTCTAGCTAGGTTTTGGAGCCAGGGGAAAGAAGGTAAGATGTTCAATTTATAAAATGAAATATGATGGAAAATAGCTTAGTTTAGTAGGGTTTTGATAGGTTTTCATTGTAGTTTATGATTCCATAAACCTTTAACCCTAAAACATAAAATTTGGTGATATTTAAGAGATTAAGGTTTTAGGGAAGTTGGGGATTTTAAAGGAAATCATTAGGGGATGTTAAAATGAGATATATTTTATGTTAAACGACACTAAATGGTATTGAATGGGTGTATGTATCGGTATTTGGAACCCGAATCGGGGATTTCGAGGTAAGTGTTTTTAACGCTTACTCTTGCAATGGTTGCCTTGCTTTAGTTGATTGTATGGTTTAGATGACATATTGGATTATGTGAAATTAGAAAGGTGTTCATGAAAGAATGGTATACTTGTATGGAACTTTGGAAGTTAACTTAGGAGATGATTACTAAGTGTACTTGACACTTACTATGGATGCGTTAATGTTTTTTTAGTTAAGTATATGTTCTGAATATGTTGTTTGTCATGTGATAATGGAAATGTACGTTTGGAAGAATAATATGCTTGAGTTTTCAATTATGTGAAATCTATGAAAATGGTATGTAAATGTGTTTTGTAGTAAACTGAATTGGTTATGTGCTTGAATTTGAAAGTGTTTTGGATTATTGGAATTTTGTGATTATAAGATGTAAGAAATGGTTGAATTAAAGGCATATGGCTATGATGCTTGATTTGTATGGATGAAGGGCACTTGCTATGCCTTGTGTTACGATAACGGGAACTCAAATGTTGCTTGGGTGTTATATGTTCCTTTAAGGGAGGAGTGAATATGCATGTGCACCTTATTAATGTTTTGACTTTGGTTGTAGTGATGAACTCGTAAGAGTTATTAATAATGTATGTGAAGATTGATGCCACAAGATGGCCATATGAATGGGTGTGCATATTCATGATAATATGAGAATATTGAATGTAAAGTAAGGAATGGATGGTATGTTGGGTTTTCTTACATGTGTAGACTCAATGGAAGCGGAATAAAGACATAAAAACATGCAAGAAATAGCCAAGATCAACATAAAATCGACCTAGCACATGCCATATACAATCGGTTGATAATATGGTTACATAAAAATGTAAACTTTAGAAGAAAGATCATACCTTTCTTGCTTCTCTTCTTGGCCGTGAGTTCTTTTTATTAAGAACAGTAAATACCACATTAGCATGCGCTAAAGTGACCTTTGTGACCAGATTAAAACCCAATATGCAGTTTCTCTATAGTAGTAACACACAGATTAGTGAAAACAGTGTGCTAGCACAGGGAAAATTACGTACCACCTTGTTTTGTGAGTTTGGATGATATTTTTGCAAGATGAAAGGCACCATGTTGATTATCACTAACCACCAGCCATAGATCTCACTTCTCTCGTCTAAGAAAACCTTAAATTTTCTTGTGTCTTGAGTAGAGACTTATGGCCTTAGAGGAGGAGGAGGGACGACTAGACTTCTTGAAAAACTGTAGGGTTTTTCTCTCTCTTCATGTCCTTTTAAAGACAAGAGTTTAGCTAGGTTAAATCTCTTAACACTCCTAATGCCTTTAGGAGTTGTTAAGTCTTGAATTCAAAATTAAATTCTTTTGAATTCAAACCTCCTTAAACGTGTATCTTTGTGGATAATAAAAAGATTTAATCTTTTAATTTATCCTTCACATTATTCTTGTCTTAATTTAAGACATACCTTGTCTTAATTTAATACATACCTCCTAAAATCTCTCTCTTTATTTCTAATATATTTTCACTTAAGACATCATATTTAATAATCTTTGTCTTAAAATTATGTAAGAAATATTATTTCTCATCCTTCTTGGGCCCAATTACCAAAATTGGCCCAAATACCCAACCAAGTCCAATGACCAGATTTTCACATAAGGTGAAATACTGAAATTACCCTTTTAGGTTTTTTGCTATCCCCGTGCGATTTGTAGGACTATTTAATAAGGGCAATGAGTTTAATAACTCATAAATCATAGGCGGTCTCTAATAAGACACTATGATCACCCTAAATTAAATAGCTGACGAGCGGTGCCAACAGCCTTACTACAATTCAAATAAATCCATTGACCTACATATCTTGATTTAGCATAAGGCATGTCGCTAACACCCTTATTTAATGCTAAATCACTTTTCTTGATCTCTATGAAAAAATTGATAAGTTCGAATACATGACTTAATCATTTCATTCGGATGCGGCCACACTCTTTCCAATCTTGTTTATCAAGCGGCTAGTGATATCATCTCTCATTGAGAGGGTCAATCCCTTCACTTCACTCATGCTCTCAATTATTATTCGTAGCATACCCAATCATACCCATACTTGTCAACCTTTTACGGCCACGTTAGGCATATGTCAAAGTACACTAAAAATCACTACAAGAGACATAGTGATTTCCAGTCTAAGGATAACATTTGACATTGAAAATGGTGATCGCTCTCCAAGTATAATGCTTTACATTATACCTATGCACTTTGCTAGATATCCCAAGTATCTATGACCCGTAGAACATGATCATCTACAAAGTACATACTAGTCTTAATTCATTTCTATTCCCATAGAAACAAGTGACTAGGGACATTTAAAATGTTAATCTCAAAACTTCCAGGTTCTACTATCAAGGTCCTCAACCTTGATACCTAAAGCGTTTAATTAACATTCTTGGATATTTTATCAAACATATACCACATGTCAATATATGATGTGATAAAATAATGCCTCATAATTTTATTAATCGAATAATAAAAGTTACAAACAATGGATTAGGCTAGGGCTTACACTAACATCTCGGATGATCGAATTTCGGTGTAGGATCGAATGCGAAACATTGCCTGTATCCTGATTGGTCTGCTCCTGTGGATACGAACATACCCTCAATGAGGTATCGTTCTTCTTCCGTTGAATTGAACAAAATTCCAGGTTTGTGTTTCCGTTCGTTTTATTTAATGCTTTAATTAATTATGTGTTAATTAATTAGTTTTTTTTATATATATGTTATGTATAATTGTAATTCTTTCAAGCATTAATTAAATAGTATTAAAATTAATTAATTAATTTTATTACAAAATAATATAAAAATATTGATAAACAGTAAAAATTTATATAATTATAAAGAGATTTGCAAATAATTTTATACTCCCTCCGTCACACAAAGATAGACACAATTTGACTTATACAGTTTTTAAGAAATTAGTAGTTGTGATAGTTAAAGTTAGTTAAATTATGTATTATTGCTATTATATCCTTAAAAGTTTTTATTTGGAAAGACCATCATTAACAAATTTGTTTCTTAAATGAGAGTAAGAATATCAATATGTTTATCATAAATAAGTTTAAAAAGGTAAGTGTGCCTATATTTTGGGACATTATATATAGAAAGTGTGTCTATCTTTGAGGAATTGAAGGAGTATGTGATATTTGCATGGATTGGATAGAAATTGATTCCGGGCATAAAAAATTAATCGATATCGAACTCTGAACACTCATAAGTTTTTTTGATAATCCGAACACTGATATGTGAAAACTTAACTTATTGAAATTTTATTTATTTTTTATGAAAAAATTGTACTCATTTTTCATATTTGATTTAAAATAAAAATATAAAAGTTTTGGAAATCAGCTTCAGTCCGACTAAAACGGAAGTCAAACTCTACTCGAATAAAAAATAAAAATTTAAAATTTTTCAACTTAATAAATCAAATATGAAAATCAAGTAAAATTTTTTGCAAACAAAATAAATAAATTTTGATAAACCGAATTTTTAAAGGTATCAGCGTTTAGAACCCAATATCAAATAATTTTTCTTGTCTAGAATAAGTTTCTATCCAATATACACAATTATGGCATATAAAATTATTTGCAAATCTTATTCTTATAATTATATTTTTATCAATATTTTTTATATTATTTTTAAAAACAATAAGTAATTAATTAATTGTAATATTATTTAATTAAGATTATAAAATCATTAATTCTAATCGTCACAACATTATTAAAATTTACTTAATTTTTAACTATAATATCATAATTTTTATATTATTATTAATCATTACGTCTATTATTATTAATAATTAAATTTAAATAAAACAAGTATGAAGTGATTATACCATTAGGTGTGACATAATGACATTTCATACAAAAAGATACTAGAATGGTAAATAGTTAATAGTGTGTTTGGATGGGAGGTTGTGGAGGTAGATGGAGGTTTTGCAAAGAAAGTTTAATGAAAACCTTGTTTGGGAAGGAAGTTTTTGAACGGAAGGTAGGGGTTTTGGAGGTTTCTCAATCTAATCATCCAAATTGGTGGGTTGAGGAAATAATTGTAATTTTACTCTTTATTACTTTACAAACTTTTACTTTACCTTACCTTCTTTACAAGCAACACAAAATTTTAATTGACACAAAACCGTATCTTACTCTACTCTACCTTACTTTATAAATTTTTATCTTACTTTACTCCTAATTTTGACAAACACACAGTAAGAAACCACCATAGAATAGAAATTATCTTTAATATCATCATAAATTAATAAAAAAATATTTTTTTTTACTTTTTTTGAGAAATTGCCCATTAAGTGACAGGGTGACGTGGATGCAGAGAAGCCATTGGATCTAATTAAGTTAACATTTGAGTGGGGGTGGTGGCAGTGCTAAAGCTTTAGTGAAAACATCAACCAACTCCAATTAGAACGGAGAAAATTGCGAAAGCAGAAAACCAACCTAGAAATGTTTGACAAACCAAATGGAAATCTAATCTGATATGTTTTGGTTCGTTCATGAAAAACCAAATTCCATACAATATGAAGAGCAACATTATTTTCATACCACAACAGAATCGATTTAGGAAATGAAACTTGCAAATCCTAGAGGATGTACGACAACAATAATAATTCACAATTAGTAGAGGCCGTGCTCTGATATTCAACTTTGGAAGAGGAGTGAGAAACAATTATTTGTTTTTACTCTTCCACGAGATAAGATTGTCACCTAAGAAAACAATACCTAGAGACAAATCATCGAGTAAAAGGGCATTTAGCCCTGTCAGTGTCATAATAAGCCTGTAAGGTGGATACAGACCTAGCAGAGTAACAAAGACCCTAATGAGCAGTGCCCTTCAAATATTGCAACACATGAATTGCTCCATTCTAATGATGGGAATAAGGTTTGCTCACAAACTGCCTTAAATGGTTGATAGAAAAATTGATATCCGGTCTGATGAAATTAAGATACAACAACTTGCCAATTAAATGCCAATAAGGCTTTGGATTAGATTAGTAATGTACCATCAAGATGAGAATAAGCATCCTCGAAAGGCAAAGGAGTGGGAACAGGGTTAGCACCTATTGTAACATATTTGTCTCAAAAATCGTATAATTAATGTAATAATTAAAATGATTAGCAAGGATAAGAATTTATTCGTCAAAATGAAGAAAATAAGAGGTAAATACAAGTTGACGGATGGTTGATGGAAGGTTGATGGACAGATAATGTTAAGTAAACATTAAAAAGGAAATTGACAGAAGAAAGAAGAGTACACGTGGTGGTGATGAGAAACGCGTGGTGGGCACGATCACTCATACTCCATGCCCACCACGCGTACTCAACTAAATCTGGCAAAACAATATATCAGTTGAATCGATGAAGGAAGAAGCAGAAGATTCGAGAGAGTGAGAGAGAGAGGGCTGGAGAGAAAGGGAGAGAGATGAGGAAATAACGAGAAATTTAGTGAGAAATTGAGAGATTGAGCGAGGAAACAAGTTTGAGTTATTGAATCAATCGTAATCTCGAGCTGGGAATCCATTGGTATAGTTGAAACAGGTAATAAATCTGAGTTTACGGTAAAAGTTTACAAAGTTTTACATTAAAACCTTCGTAAAAGTTAATTTTAATAGAGATTAATGATATTAGTGAATATAGGAAAGTAGTAGGATTGATTTAGAGCATGCATCGTAATTTATTGTACATTGGATTTTATAAAAAGATTCGTACATGTTTATATAGGACGACAGGCTAGACAATTAGGGTAGGGCCAGAGCACACAGAGGTCCAAGTACTTCAGTTAGTAAGTGAGTAGTCTAACTCCCTTAAAAATATGAATTAGTATGAAATTTAAATGCGTAATAGTATATGTTTTATTGTTATTATATATGGATTGCAAAGAAAAGGTAAAATGTTGAAATAGATACAAATATACAAGAACGTGTAGAAAATAAAAACAAATGCATATATAAGATCAAATTGCGAACAGGTACATATGAAAAGAAAATGCAAACAGGTACGTTACATTATCTCACAATATACGATTTTATGATGCGATATACAATTATGCGTTGATATGATATGATATTGGTGAGGTGATTGGATTGGTGATATATGATTGATCATTGGAGACGGGACGGGAGATTATACAGTATATAGATATAGGCCGTTTTATGTTGCATGTCATTATTACAGATTTATCATATATGATTCACACGATTACAGGAAATGCAATTCGATTATGAACGACTTGTATGATTATGTTATATATTTGATACGATAATACTGGAAATGGAATTGCTTAATATATTTTTATTAAATGATTTAAATTATTGACTACTCACTGAACCTAAAACTCACCGACTGCAATTGTATATTTTATTTTTAGGATTAGGTAGCTAGAGAGATAGTTACGAGCCGTTGATAGGTGGGTCGACTGCTATTCTTGCACTTTCTCTCTCTTCACCGAATATCAGCTAGGAGTCCACATGCTTGACATTTGCATTTTGTATGTATATTGTACATGATTTTGTTGTTATAGCTAATACTGGTTGAATGAAGCTGGTTGTTGTTGTTTGGTTGACTTTGAGTTGATATATGTGTGTGTGTGTGTATATATATATATATATATGCACGAGTGTTGTTTAATGTTTTCTGAGATAGTACAGGTTAAGATGCATGTTGGTATTGATAAAATGATGATATGTTGTGTGAGAGATTATATCGTTGAATATGTTTGATTTTCAGGATTGATATAAGGTTGTTTATATATGGATATCTCAGATTACAGGCGTTATATATCAATTGTACTTAGATGATGCAGATTTGGTATAGTACGGAATAGAGGGCGTATTAGATCAACACAAAGTTGAGCCCATGCGTGTGTTGACTAAAACTATTTGTATTCTGGATATATAATCTATTGAGCTGTAATAATTTATCCAAATTATAGAAATGAATGAATGATTATACAAAAGTATGTTATATGATTGACTGAAAGTATGATCACAAAAGAAAATTTTTGAATATAGGATCTAAATGGTTAATAATACATTTAATTGTATGATTAAGAATGTAATAAGTAAAGGATGTTTTAGATATTGTGAATATAGCCAATTTTTATGTGATCTTTTGTGAACTTATTTATTATATATGATAACAGTTAACTTTTTGTTAATATATATTTATGAACAATTATGGACATATTTCTCACTTATGCGAACTAATATGAGCAAATAATTCTTAATATTAATATTTTGAACTTCTGTGAACTTTGTTTAAATATAGTTTGACAATCTATTGAACTTTGTATCAATATATTTTTGTGAACCTTTATGAACAAATGAAGACAAATTGGTAATTGGTTATTTTTGTAACATTGATAGTTTTATTGGTTATATCAGCAATTTATTAAACTTGAGTGTTATTTTCACAATATATAATCTAAAACTTGTACTTTTGTGAAAATTTTCCCTTATTTTTCACAATCTCACTATATTTTTATTCACATTCTCATTTCATGTTCACATAAACCATTAATGTTCATTAATTTCTCATTTCTTTTTCTTTCTACACAACAAGAAAATCAATATTTACGTCGATCCATTTCTGACAAAATTCGTTGGAAAAATATATGGATTTACGATGAAATTCATCGAAAAATGGTTGTCTGAATAAGGACGTCGAAAATCATATTTTTGATGAATTCCGTGAGAAATTTTCAACAAAATTCGTCGAAAAAACTATGGGTGTCGAAATTTGTTGGAAAGTTTAATCTCCAATGACCAGCTTATTCTGACGAAGTTTGATGTACTAGAAATGCAAGATTGATCAATTAGGTTTACAGAAAAGGGGCATCAGAATAAGAGACCCAAACATCCTTCACAAATACTGTGTTGTTGTGATGAGTCACTCACAATAGATCACCAACAACATTAGTCATTCCTTGGTATTAGACCTCAGCAGATGACCAAGTTATCGTATTTTTTTTCCCTACCACAAAATCAAGTTATTTCCAAGAAATAAGCAGTAGCCAAAAACAGATTTTTGCATATCAGAGCACTTGGCCCAGTCAATGTCACTATAAACCTGTGTAGCACAATCTGTGGAGGCAAAATAGAACAGACCATGGTGGAGAGTGCCTTCGAGATATCAAAGCACATGAAGAGCCCCATTCTAATACTATAAGTAAGGAGCTCCCACAAGTTGTCTTAGATGATTAATAATATAACCAATATTTGGACGAGTAAGCTCAGATAAAGACATTTCCTAATAAGTCGTTGATACGATTAGGGTTAGGAAGTAATGATCCAATATCTTTTGCAAACGTTAAACTAGAATGTAAAAAGATAACAACATGTTTACCCCTGATTAATGCTACCATAGTAGGCAAGGTAAACATGTATTTACACTGTGAAAGATAAGTGTCGTGCACTGACAGGACAAGCTCAACCCCCAGGAAGTAAGTTACAAGTCCCATATACTTAATAGTGAAAGCATCATGTATATACTTTTTAAGAGCAGTAATATCAAAGATTTGAGAACCTGAAATGAGTACATCATCAACATAGACGATAATACCTAGAAAGCATCATCTGTAAGCTTGGTGAACAAGCAGTTATCATGAATAGACTGCTTGAACCCAAATTGTTGTCGCACCTAAAAAAATTTAGTATTCCATTCCCATAATGCTTATTTAAGTCCATATAAAAAATTATTCAATTTACACACCTAACCCAGGGCAATTTTAAGATATCCCTGAGGATGATGGGTGTAAATAGTTTCATTGAGATAACCATGAAGAAATACATTCTTTATGTTTATCCAATGCAAATGTCACTGATTAATAGCGGCTAAATGAATTAATAATCGTATAGTTTTGCATATGGCCACAGGAGAAAAACTTTCATGAAAGTAAACACCCTCAAATTGAGTGAACCCTTGAGCTACAAACTTAGATTTAGGCTTATTAACAAATCCATTTGCATTATATTTCACCTTGAATTCCAAGCATTATCCATTATACTAGTGTCAGGTGGAGCCTCAATAAGAGTCCACATATTATTTCACTCAAGGGCCTCAAGTTCCTAACTCATAAGCTCAACCCAAACCAGATCCCTACTAGCACCCACATAGTTGGAAGGTGCTCAGAGCTGAGACACAGTGGTTAATAAATTCACACGGTCAACGATACATAGAAAATAAGAAGTGGTATCATATGATGGAACAAGATACTAGGGGCAGGACTGAGGAATAGAAACTAATGTAGATTGATTTAGGACACAAGTGGCATAATCAAGGAATCAAAACAGGGCTTAGTAATCTTAAAACTCTAATATAAAGGAATGGATGGATTAGGTGGGCAAGAATTATCTAAGGACATGGCAGTTGCTTCCTCAATTGAGGTGTGTGTAGTATCTATTGGGACTAGTGAATGATCATCATCAGAAGTAGTCATACCATTAGAGGAAATGAACAAAGGAACATAATCTATTACAAATGTAGATGATGAAAAATAAAAATTAAATTCACAAAAACATACATCTCTAGAGGAGTAGGTTTGATAAGAGGTTAAGTCATAAGGTCTATAGGACTTTTTTCTAGGAACATAGCCTAAGAATACCCCTTGGATGGCTCTAAGAGTGAAATTATCTTTGTGTGAATTTTTATTGGTAGAATAGGTGAGGCAACCAAATGTATACAGCTGGGTATAATCAGGTTTATGTTCATACAATAGTTTAAAGGGAGTAGACTAGTTTAGTACATGACTAGGTAAGATGTTGATCAAATAAATGGACATAAGTATGTTGCAACCTCAGAAAGGCTTAGGCATATTGATTTGGAACATAAAAGCCCTAGTAACATTGAGTAAATATCTATGTTTCCACTCAAGAACATCACTTTGTTGTGGTGTATAGACACGGGTCTTTTAATGGATAATTCTCAACTCAGTAAACAATGATTGGCACTTCATATTGACAAATTCAGTACAATTATCACTCCTAATCACTTTTACTCACATAGTAAACTGAGTCCTAGCCATAGCCAAGAAAGTTTTGATCTGGTTGAAAACTCGATATTTCAATTGCAAAAGAAATGTCTAAAATGTCCACACACATTGAATAAAATCATCAACAACGGTGAGAAAGTTTCTATAACCATACATGGTTGTAAATTTGTAAGGGCCCAAAACACCAATATGTATTACGTCAAAAACACAATGAGAAACATAGGTACTACTTGGGAACACCAGTCGAGGCTGTTTGGCAAATGCATAAACATCACACGACTAGAATTAGAATCATACAACAAACCAGGTATGTGTTTTAGTGTTTCATTAGAGGGATGCCTGAATCTTTTGTGCCATAATAATGATTTCTCAAAAGGTTTGCCCTTACTCTCAAATTGGTTATTGTCATCATCAAGTGGAATTCCATCAAGCATATTATCTATAACAAGTATGGTACTCTCAAATGTATCTTCGTTGAGTACATTATTAACAATTGCCCCATGATCAGAATATATGTACAGATTGCCAAGGTGGTATCATGTTCCCACTATATTAAAAGTTTGAGGGTCCTATAATTGACAATAGGTGGGTGAGAACAAGACTCAGATTATTTTGGGTTACAATTTGATAGATAAAATTCAAATGATGTGTGAAAGGAGTATAAAGCACATTGTATAAGGTGATATAAGAAGACAGTTTAACAATTCCAGATTGATGTACCATAGTACAAGACCCATCAGACAAATATAGTGAAATAGAAGGTGATAATTATGTAGTGTGGATAAAAATGATTTATTAAAACACATGTGACTCGTAGCCCTAATATCAATAATCTAACAATGTTCAGACAGTAGAGATCCTAAATGAATAGGATTAAGTATAGAATCCATACCAGCAAAATAAGTAGCTCCAAAATGTACTTGATGCACAAAATTCACCTATTATTTGGCTGGAGTCACTGACATATTGTTAGTTCTCAAATAGTAGGCCAATTCCTTTGCCAAACCAACCATATCCATGTTATCCAACTTTTTGTTCTTTTTGTTATATGCAATATTTGGAGAATCAAGTGGTGAATCAAAAGAATCAGAATATACAGCATTAGCATACTGATTTGGCCTGAACTTCCTTTTATCACCATTCTTTTTTTTCAACTGTTGCTTATACCATTCTAGCTCATAATTCAGTTTAAAACAATTTTCCTTCGTATGATACGATTCCTGCATTAATCACAAAATCTATTCCCTTTTTTTGGCTGTAGACCCTTTGTTCTGCCCTCCAAAAAAGGTTTCAGTGGAAGGATTGCCAGAGTTGTAAGAATTATAAAGATTGTTCGAATGTGCAAATAATGCACCATGATCAGTGAGTTCTTTCAAAGGCTCCTCACATTATTTTTCTACCCTTAAGACCATGTCATGAGCCTTTAACACCGAAGGCATAGGATCCTATAACAGTATCAGATCACGAATAACGTCATAATTATCATTTAATCCCATTAGAAATTTAATCAACTTAACCCGATTATCAGCTTCTCTCACTGAATGCAAATCAGCACAAGGATAAGTGGAGCAGGTGTCAAAAAATTTAGTTCATCTCATGTCCTCTTCTATTCAGAATAATACATAGTAACTGATAAGTTTCCCTGCTTGAAAGAACTAATGTCATTTTACAATTTATAGATCTTAGGCCCGTTACTACCTTCAAACTGTCACAATGATCGTTCCAAAGGTGTCTAGTAGATCTAGTGTGAAGAGAAGACTCGGTGATTTCCTTAGATATTGTATTCAATATCCAAGTTCTCACCACGCGATCAACTCTTAACCACAAGGTATATATATCATCCGATTCATTAGGCACACTAATTTAACCATTCACAAACCCTAGCTTCATATTTGCACCTAGGGCCATTTCAAGAGCTGCAACCCATTGGAAATAATTTTCCTCAGTCAACAATATAGTGATTAACACCATATTTGGATGATCAAATGATCGAAGAAAGTATGGATCATTGTCAAATATATTGTATCATCTACCCCTTTCAAAGTGATTCCCCTCAACTACGTCATAATAAGACTCCATAAATCACTAATAGATACGAAGACTGAATTCCTGTAGTAAAAAGCAATCAACAAATCAATATTAAAAAAAGATACAACATGAAAGATTTTACAACTCACTATTTACGAGATGCTCAAAATAGTATCAATTGTAAAGGTTTTTAGAAAGGAAGTGATTGATCATTTCTGATGGCTCTGATACCATCTAAAAATGCAAGATTGATCAATTAGGGTTTACAGAAAAGAGACAACGGAATAAGAGACCCAAACAGCCTTCACAAATACTGTGTTACTGTAATGAGTCACTCACAATGGATCATCATATGCCCATATTTATTCCATTAGAGCAGGTGCATGGTTAATGGGCCAGAAGCCCATTAATCCAGTACTCGTGCCCATTTGGGAATACACATTCACCCAATCCATACACTTGCATCCCAACACACAAACATCTGCCCATCAACATTTTCTACACATTCGACATTCTCATACACTTCATTCATACAACACATAACATGGGGTCAATCACATCATAAAATCAAGTATGACCAAAGCATATGCATTATGCTTGTGATATACCTTTCATTTTCTCTTAATATCATATTTCCTCTCTATTAGAGGGTTCTCTCTCTCTTTCCCTTGGTTGTCCAACTAGTGTCTGTAAGATTAGAATCACTCAGTCTCGTATGACACCTTTTTATTCGGTATATGTGATTAGAATCACTCACTCTCGTATTACCAATCTTTATCCAGGCACATATGATTAGAATCACTCACTCTCATATTGCATGTGTCACTGTGATTGGAATCGCTAACTCTCACATGACATTATCTCATTCTGGGTATATGCGATTAGAATCACTCACTCTCACATTACCAAATCTCTATCTGGCACATGTGATTAGAATCACTCACTCTCACATTGCCCGTGTCACGGTGATTATAATCCTCTCACTCTCACCTGACACCATTCTTTCCTAGGTAAATGCGATTAGAATCACTCACTCTCGCATTACCAAAACTCTATCCAGACACATGTGAATAGAATCACTCACTCTCGCATTGCCCTGCCACTATGATTAGAATCGCTCACTCTCACATGACACAATCTCATTTTTGGTATATGCTATTAAAATCACTCACTCTCACATTACCAAATCTTTATCCGACACATATGATTAGAATCACTCACTCTCATATTGCCTGTGCCATGATGATTAGAATCCTCTCACTCTCACCTAATACCATTCTTTCCTAGGTAAATGTGATTAAAATCACTCACTCTCGTATTACCAAAACTCTCTATCCACGCACATGTGATTAGAATCACTCACTCTCACATGCAAGTGCAACCATGATTAAAATCGCTCACTCTCATATGGCACCATGCTTTCCCAGGTAAATACGATTCGAATCACTCACTCTCGCATTACAAATCTCTATCCATGCACATGTTATTAGAATCACTCACTCTCACATGGCGCTCCTACATTCATAGTCTATTTGATTAGAATCTCTCACTCTCACATAGCTATCTATATACGCATTGTCCAACCAAGGGTTTTCCTACACTCTTCTTACGATATCCTCAGCTCAACAATGCGTATATGCCACCTGTATATATGTCATGCCTACACATGTTTTAGAATTCACACTTTTCCCATAAGCCATTATTCCATATTTTCAAGCACACATTTAATTCATTTCTTAACACTCTTATATGTTCATACTAACTCATAACAATGTATCCACTTAATGAAATCAAAGTCAATCATTATCAATCACCTTAGGACATCATGAATTCAAAAGTAAGTTAACATTGAATTACCCATATCAAATATCCTAGTATACATCCCAAGGTCCCACTCTTCAATTCTACTCAACATAACTCAAACACACACATTATCCTCATTTCCTTAACACATTTGATAACCATACAAAATTCAAGCAAACCACGTCCTTTTCATGTAAACAACATCAACACACATCAATCATGTACAATAAGGCATCCTAACACACACATTCCATACATCTTATTTCATAACCTACGAGTTTTTATTTTGACTTCAAGCAAATCAACATCATTCCACACAATAAAACACTTAGCCCATATCTCAAACATTGTCCTCTTACAAGCACCAAAGCATACACACACAATTAGCATCACACAAGTAAGGCATATGGCTCATTTATCATTTCAACATTATTTTTAGCATTTAAAGTCATTATACATAACCATGCATAGACTAGATATGGATAAGTAAGTGACGGGCCATACACTTACCTCAAATCCCTAAGCGAGTTCGTCCAACGATAGCTCCGGCTCCTCCACGGCTTTTGTCCTGACAATTTTTGTTGACACATTTAACATATTAATATTTAGATAACTAGAAATACTCAAAACCTCTAAGCTCCCCTTATATCCAGAATATCTCTCTTACCTAACCCTAAACCCTAATCCATTTGGTCTCTCCTTTTTTATTCCACTTTCCCACTACGAAATACATTCTAAATCCACTAACTTACCCCCATTCCCTCAATCACACCTCAAAGATTTACAAACTTACCTTAATCTGCGTTCTCCTTCACCCTTGCCAAGAATGAGATTCGATGGGAGGTATGGATCTTGATGTGGAATGTTGGAAATTTATGAGGTTTTTGGGAGAAATGATGTTTAGGGAGCCCTAGAGGGATGGTATTGGGCGTTGGGAGAGTGTTTTAGGGTTTTGGGGGTGTTATGTTTCCGTTTTGGGTTGTTTTCCCTAATAAATGACATGTCCTGGGGTCCTGCTAACGTAGGTTTAAGGAAATTAACGTAGGATAGTCAACATACGTTATTTTGGGATTCATACCCAGAATAATGTACGTTAATGACTTAAGTAACATACGTTACTCATCAAATGCCTAGAATAACATACGTTATTCTTAGGAGTAATGTATGCTATTCAGCAGTAGTCCCCTATTGTGAAACTCATTTTTAAATACCTATTTTCCTGATAATCAATAATCTTTATATACTAATAAGAAACCAGAGTGAAATCAGAGAGAGATAAGAAAAGAGAGAAATGAAATAACATTTTATAACATTCTTGGGCCCAAATCAGTCGTAATATAGAAGATTTTACAGCGGAA
>CANYCX012256145.1:0-11393 GCA_948193385.1 Breynia disticha f. nivosa | reverse complement strand
TTTTTATTACATTATGTCTTTTTTATTTTCCTTTTGTTTGTTGATTGAGTTGGCCATGTTAGGCTAGACCTTCTGTTGGGTTGTCTTAGATGTAAATAGGGACTTTTGCGTGGTTGTTTGTTGGATGATTGAGGGATTTGTTCTTAATGGTTTTTACTTGAATGAAGAATGAATGTCGATTTAAATTCTTGTAATGAATGGATGATTGTTTATGCAAATTTGATTAATCGTTGCTAGGTGTCCTATTATGGAGTTGCAAAAGGCTAGGTTTAAGGAAGGCTAAATCGTTGGATTGAAACAGGCTCGAAAAATTGCTAGCATGATAGCTAGGATTAGATATTCTTTTCTTTTAACCAACCGATTGCATAAGACGAATGGTTAATTGAATTTGCATATTGATTATTCATTTCTAGTGGTCTTAGCCCGGAGTTGCGAGAGCCTAGGGCTAGGAATGCTAATTTGAATAGAATTAGGATTAATTGAATAGAAATTTACTAGTTGAGCCTAATGTGTTCGATGAAAGGCCAAAGTTTGATAGCCTTACCTAGTTTACTGTATTTCGAAAGTAGAACACTGGCTAGGTTTAAGGCTGCAATTTTGAGCATCCCAAAAGGGACTCTTAACTGACAAAAGTGTGAGAACACCATCATTGACCTTAATTCCATTAAATAACCAAGCTTAACCTCAATTGAAAACTAAGATTTCCCTACGCCTTTTTCATATTGTTAATTTCTATTTTCATATTATTTGCATCTAGATTCTAGTTAATCAATTTGAAACTCAACCTTCACTTATGTTAAGTGCTTTATTTTGTTTATTTTTACGCACCAAAACAACCTAGATGCTTGTTCCCCGAGAGATTCGATCCTAAGAGGTATACTTTCCTGGTAAAACTACACGGGCCTAGTGCACTTGTTAGTAATCGGTCAAGTTTTTGGTGTCGTTTCCAGGGAACAGCAATTTAGTCTGATTTAGCACTTTTTGTATGTCTAGCATTTTTGTTGTTGTTAGTTTTTTATTTTTGTAGGTTAAGTTTTGTTTATGCTCCTTTGAGGTCACAATCATATGAAATAACTTGTTGACTTTCATTCGAAAATAGAAACAATAAGTTTTACACAAAGATTTATGAATCAGAAAATGGAACCACATGGGGGTTATGATGAGGGGATCCGTTCACCAGGGGGTGGAGTCCCCAATGAAATGGGTGCGGATCGCATGTTGTTGAGATGAAATGGCAATGGTAATAAGCATTGTATTGATAATGGGGTAGTTGGGAGACAAGCTCCACTGCCTCAAGGAGGGATTGGAAATCCCCCTAGAGTGTACGTGACATTCAGAGGTCGTCATTGGCATATCTCTATCTTGCATAGCGTTGAGCCCGACAGCTATGAATTATGAGTTGAAGGGGGTTCACTTCAACATCCTCCCTTCCTTCTATGGATTAGCATCAAAGGATGCACTATCTTTCTTTTGGGGGTTCTACACTACCCCTCAAACCTTCCCATTGCATGGGTTAATCGAGGATGAGGTGTTTTCCATACAACTTGAAGGATATGGCGAAGGCTTAGTTAATTAACTTATCGGGGGGCTCCTTAGGGACATGGGATGAGGTGTACAACAAGTTCATGGCGAAGTACTATTCACCTGGAAAGACCATCAACCTAAGAAGCAAGATTTGTGCCTTCAATCAGTATGGGAACGGTTCATGATGTTCCTCACACAATGTCCTCATCATCTGTCGGAGGTATAAGGAGCCATCAAGGTAATGATGTTTCTTATTATAGTCCAGATTTAAACTCAAAGATAAATGAACTCACTAAGTCCGTTAAGACAATAATTGTAACGCCCCAAAAACTTTTAAAAATAATTATATGAAAAATAAGTGTGAAAACTAGAAGTAAAAACAAGGAATTCTGCAGAAAATTGGTGCAACAGTTGTGGAGCACGGGCTGAGGCACGACCGTGCTATTGGGCGTGCTCATCAAGTTGACACGAAGGTGTCGTACGAGTCATGCCCACACCGTGTCTAGACAAGACCTGAGGCACGACCGTGCCTAGGGGCGTGCCCGACTTCTGGAATTATAACATAAATGTGCATCTATTCGTCATTTTCACACGAAAATCACAAAAACACTTCCTAAAACTCCTCTCAACCATTCCTGATCATTCCAAACATAAAACCTATACTAGAACAACATATTTCAATCAATTTAACAATGTTTTCATCCCTGAATCAAGTCTTCCTCGCTCTAGGGTTCAAAGAAACGGGAATCCAGGTAAATATCCGATTCCGAGCTAAATTATGTTGAATAATAAGTGTATTTGGTAGGATTTTAATGGTTTTTTGTTGTAGAATATGATTCTATAAATCTTTAACTTTGAAATATAAGATTTTGTGAGAATTGAAGAATTTTAGTTTGAGGGAGTTTTGGGAATTTTGGGTAAAAATCTATTTAGGGGGCTGAGAAGATGTGAATTGTGTGTTAAATGATTGGAAATGTGATTTAAATTGTGCAGGAAATAATATTCAAAACTCGAATCAGAAATCAAGCGACAGATCGAACTTCAGAGGTCGAGGTAAGTGCTCGTTTGCCACTTACTTGATATGTTATACTTGTGATTAGTTGATTCTTGCTTGTATGAATATTTGTGATGTAAAAATGGAAATGAATTGTATATGACAAGTGTAAAAATGCATGGTATGAATGAATATGCTTACTAATGTGCTTTGGATTCCTTGTGTATGATTGGTTGTGGAACGAATAATAATTGTGGTGAGTTTAGGATTGTTGCAAGGAAAGATTGATATATGTTGATGTTTATATTGTTGAGGAACACATTATTAGGAAAATGTGGAAATTGGTTTATGACTTGATATATGTCGCATTGTGATTCATACTTGAATGCTCGTTGTGATATGTGTGGCTATGGCCTCAGGAATGATTATGTTCATTCATTTCATATTGTATGGCAATTATGAGCATTTTGCATGAACTATGATTTGAAGGGTTAAATACCGTATATGCACGAAAGATTAAGTGCAGACCCTTCATATAAAATAATGGACGGGTGTCCAATATGTGCATAGAGACTGAGTGGAGTCTCTCTTGATTGAGGGGTGGGTGCCCAAAAGTCGCGGGGATCGAGTGGAGTCTCTCCATTAGCAAAGTAAGGCTGTGGAGCAATGCATTGTGTGATTTCACTAGCATTTACATAATGCATACATTCATGTGATCATGCTCGATGTGTTGAGATTTTAGAATGCAAATGGCGTGGTTGCTTATATGTGCAAAGGTGACATAAAATTTATTATGTGAATTTATGTGTATGAAATGAGATGAAATGTATTAGTGGATGTGTAAGATGGTGATTAATTCATGTTGTAATCTGCGTAAATATGTTTTAATTGATTAATTATGATAAATTATATATAGGTTGAATGTATATGGTTGTCTTATGAATTGGTTTGGTATGTTTAAGTTGAATTGTATGCAGTTGGTGTGAAACTGTGGGCAAGCACGAGGTAGTGCCTGAGGTCGTGTTCAGACACGGCTTAAGCTTGAGGTCGAGTTCTGGCATGATGTGTGCCTGAAGGGATATCGTACTAGGCACGAGGTCATGCATTGGCACGAGGTTGTGCCGTGCTTCCTTGGTGAGCACGACCCGTCTGTGCTCTGTGTCAGAAAATAATAAAAGAGAAATTTTGTGAATTCTAGTTGGGCTCGAATTTAAATTGAATCCAGATAAAATATTTAAGTCTATCAAAAATATATTGAAGACTTAATTTGGTTTTATCGATAAACAAACACTCAAAAAGAATTGTATAAATAAAATGTATTGAGTTGTTGCTATGCGTGTTAATTAATATACCAAACTATGGTGAAATTGGAGAAGATTAGGCCGCGGAGGCCAAAGTTCCCCTGTGCATACAACTTAATAACCTATAAGGATCGCTTGCTGAGTATTTTTAAATACTCACCTTCTATTTTTCAATGTAAATTTGGGGTCGGGCTCCCAGTTGATTTATTTGTGAATGCTTGTGTATCTATGCATGCAGCAGTATGGATGGGTTTTCTTAACTCAGTATTTTAAACATTTTCAACTTCCGCATTATGAGAAATATTTGTACATGATATACTCTGATTTATTTTAAAAAAAAGGGCAAAAATTAGTTTTATTTTAAAATGGAAATTTGAAAATTTTGGCGTCACATTTAGTGGTATCAAAGCGGGGATTAGATTCCCTCCGGACTGTACCAGAAAAACATTTTTCATTGCATTCTTGTGTGTAAAACTAAAGTTATGGAAATGTTCAAAGTGTAGCAGCTGATCGATCATGTATCGCACGAGGCCGCCGAATCCTAAGGTTTGTATTGTATTTAGGCTGCTTACGAATTGGGTTTGTTAAATGATAAATTATTTATATGGAACTATTGTTGATATTGGTTGATCTTGGAATGAATTGTGTTTGAGTAAAAAGAGCAAAACTGTGCATGGTATGTGCATGGGTGAACATCAATTTGAAATAACGGACACTTTATTAGATAATATAATTGATAGGTGGTGGTTAAAATGAAAGGAGAACAGACCTTTAATGCCTTGTGTGCATTGGACCACGTAGGGTGGTTGTATTTTCGACTAGGAATGATTAAGGTTTATAATAGAACCAAACTAAAGTCAAATCAAATCTTATGATATGAACCTATTTAGTGGATGTGTTGATTGAAAAGATAAGTGAAATAAAACTCTGACTCATAGAGCAATCACTACATAACTATAACAAAAAGTGGAAAAGAGAAAGTTAGAAAAGCCGAAAGAAAGTAAGGTCCAAGCGGTTGAAAAATACAATTAAACTTGGTCTCTAAATTGTGTAAACAAATTAATAGAAAGTGTTTAAGACGTGTCCTTAATTTGTCTTGTTTAACATGGTAGTGCCTGTAAAATATATTGAATTTTGTGTCATCTAAAATGAATGATACGAAGTGTGTTTGGAATGTAATGAGATGAAATGTTTACAAATTAACTGAATGTGAGTTGTTGGCTTGTTTGGAATGTGTTATAATCTCATAAAATGGGTAATAGAAACATGTGAGTGTTCTGATGACGACTTATGGAACTTATGTGTGAACGATGTTGAGTGGACATGGTTAATAATGTGGATAGTTCTATGTGCATGAATGTCTAAATGGTGATTATAAGCATAAGATTACGTTAAACGTGTATGCTATGAATATTATATGTGATTTATATGTTGGCTTGAGCTAAGAAAGCTTAATGTGTAGTAGGAATATAAGCGTAAGGCTTGTAATAAAGTAAGCTCTTTTGCTGCTTACTTAGGTGCAAATTGTTTATGAATGAGTATTCATTATATGCTTAATTGATTCTTATTGCGAATTGAAATGAGATTGTGTTGAGAAGAATGTAAGTATCAATGGTATGAGTAAAATGGCTTACTAACGAGATGAGACGTTGGCAAATTATTTGAATGAGTATTGTGGTTTATGTGAAATGTGTGATATGATTTATGCAAGAATGGAAAGGTGAATTTTGACTTGAATGGCCTATGCCTTATATGTTCTTCGTTTGGAAAATTGTATGAATAGGTGTAGTGTAATGTGGCATGTTATGAATAAGAGTTAAATGGTTGTATCAGGTTGAGGCTTGTGTTGCAATATGATATATGGTGAAGGTATGGTATAAGTGTTGTTTTATGAATATGGTGATAATTGGCTTGTATATGAATATGGGCTATGGCACATTGTGGCTTGTATGTGAATATAAGGATGCACATGTTATATGTGGGATTGATTTATACGAAGTGATAACTCATGTTCAATTGCATACGCATTATGTAAATGTTCCTTATTGATTTAAGATAAGCTCTTAATGAGTTACATACGTATAGGTGTTATGCCAAGTTGTCTTATGGCACATGGTGGTTTTTATTATGATATGTTTTATTTGTGGAACATTCATGAGCATATGGCTCACATTCGAGAAAAATGGGGGAATTAGGACAATGGCTTGATTCCGAGTGAGAGCTCGACGATTTGATGTTGGGTTTGACCTGATGATTGCAGACCCCTAGGTATACATATGTGTGGACAATACATTAGCATTGCACGAACATTCGTTATGCATACATATTATTGAATGTGTATGACTTGGTTATGAAATAAGTATGGTTTGTGATTTGACGATTTAGACTCTTGTATGAGTATAACTGAATTATCTAGTTGAAATAATCTTGTATGGTTACATGCAAATTGTATGATTTGTATGTCTTATTTGGATTAATATGATGTTTAGGTTGAATGGTTTGAGTCTCGATGGTATGATGTTCCCTTGTTGTTGAATGAATGTATACGGGTAAACTTGATGTATGAATGGTCACCTAGTTGATATGGTTGAATGTGAATAATGTTTGGAAAAATGAAAATAACCTGAATGATCGATATATGTGTTTAAAAAGGAGTTGGAAACTTGAGGTATGATGCATATAAACGAATATGGAATTGATTAACATGAGGTATGAATACGAATGATGTTTAATGAATTATATTGATGGTTATGATTACTGTTGTGATCTTAAAGTTGGGATGTTATGTATGTATTAATGGACATGTTTTTAATGAATGGAATGTTTATGGTGAATCAATAAACATAAAGTGGCTAAAATAATCATGGATGAAACCGTTTAAGATAAGTAAACTGCTTGAATAAGACGCATAAATTGAGAGAAAACCTAAATAATTAGGGAGCGTGAGAGTGTACACCTTTAAATTGGGAAAATGATGTAGATTGAGCATGGATTAAGTTCCACATAAGAGTTTGACCGAGTGAATTTTAGGGTTCCAAATGACCGATTCAGTATTTAAAAGGTAAAAGGCCAGTATGTAAGAGAAAACATAAAGGAAAGTGGTCATTAAAAGTAAAATGGAATACATGACATCGGTAGACTATGGTAAAGAATATTTGAGGATTAGATTTTAGAGCGTTATTTAGGAGGTTGCTTTTGCTCATTCTTTCTCTTGAGGATGTTGCCAGAGTTGTATCTTGCGTAAGGAAGTGCATTGTTTGACTTCTTAGATATATCATTGACCAAAGGTAGGGCATTACTTGCATTTCTCAAAAAAGTTCTACATGATGCATTTCTTTCTTCTGCGATCGCAAATCACATTCTTGTTTACCTACCTTGGGCTGGCAACTACCTGATAGATGAAAGATCGCGAGCATAGCTATATATGTATTGACCGCTTACGACAGACAAATATCAGCTTTATGAGTTAAGATGACTCGATAGGCCATGATTGACCGCTCCTGACAGTGACGCAAAAAGTATGCATAGAAACAGTGTAATTTGTAGATTAGGTGACTATTTGTATAAGTGGAAGAGAGATTTTGAAAACTCTTGTAGAGAGAGGTCGGAAGTGACCATGTTAAGTTTGGGCACATATGAAAATTGAGGTTAAACAAGTTTGGAGGAGGATTTGATTCTACTTATGATTATAGTTTTATGTAAAAGAGACGGGAGACATCGATACTACTTTGTTGATCAATTGGTTGTGAGGTTACACGAGGTGCTTGTATCTATTGTGTCGGATAGAGACCCGTTATTCACTTCTCAATTTTGAAGGAGCTTACAGGATGCGATGGGCACCAGACTTAGGTTCAGCATCGCGTTTCACTCTCAGACTGATGGTCAGTCTGAGCGGACTATTCAAACAGTGGTGGATATGTTGTGAATTTCAGGGGTAGCTGGGATGATCATTTGCCGCTAATTGAGTTTGCTTATAATAACAGCTACCACTCGAGCATTGGCATGGCGCCTTACGAGGCGTTATATGGTCGGAGATGTCGTAGCGATCCTATTGGGATGTTGAGGTTTTACGACAGATTGAGGGACCAGAGTTGGTACAACAGACCTTAGAGAAAGTGAATGTGGTAAAGAGGTGTATGCAGGCAGCTCAGGATCGACAAAAGAGTTACTTTGACCTTCACCATAGAGAGGTTTCCTACGAGGTTAGAGATCGAGTATTTTTTAGAGTATCACCTTGGAGAGGCGTAATCCGATTTGGAAAGAAAGGAAAATTGAGTCCGAGATATGTAGGACCGTATGAAATTATTGAGAAGGTTGGACCGCTTGCTTACTGGCTACAGCTACTGGAGGAAATGTCCAAACTTCACATTGTTTTCCTCGTATCAATGTTGAGGAGGTACTGTTCTGACCCGAGCCACATGCTCAGACCTCCAGAGTTAGAGATTTCAGAACCTTACCTACAAGGATGAGCCTGTGGAGATTTTGGATCGGCAGATCCTACAGCTTAGGAATCGAGAGATTCCGATGGTGAAGGAGAAGTGGAGTTTCCACTCACTTAAAGAGGCGACTTGGGAATTGGAAAGCAATATGCGAGAGCGATACCCACAGTTGTTTCTCGAGATTTGATATGTTTGAGGTATGCTTCTTCAGACTGATTGAAGTTTTTAGTTTGTGTTAAGATGATATATATGGGAGTTAAGTTAGAACTTGAGTTGCGATTTAGTTAAGTGTTGAATCCTTAAAAACTAACTTGTTTAATTTCGGGACGAATTTTTCTAAGGGGGGAGAGCTGTAACGTCCTGAAAAGTTTTAAAAATAATTATACGGAAAATGAGAGTGAAAACTGGAAGTACAAACAAAGAATTCTGTAGAAAATTGGTGCAACAGTGGTGGAGCACGGGCTGAGGCACAGCCGTGCTCTTGCGCGCTCATCAAGTTGACATGAAGGTGTGGCTGAGTCGTGCCCACACCGTGCCTGGACACAACCTGAGGCACGACTGTGCCCAGGGGCGTGCCCCGCTTTTGGAATTAAAAAATAAATACGTGTCCATTCGTCATTTTTACACAAAAATCAATCGTGCCTGATCATTCCAGACATAAAACCAATCTTAGAACAACATATTTCAATCAATTTAACAACATTTTCAGCCCCGAATCAAGTATTTCTCGCTCTAGGGTTCAAAGAAATGGGTTTTTGTTGTAGATGTTGATTCTATAAAGCTTTAACCTTAAAACATAAGATTTTGTGAGAATTGAAGAATTTTAGTTTTAGGTAATTTTGGGAATTTTGAGTAGAAATCTGTTTAGGGGGCTGAGATGATGTGTATTGGGTATTAAATGATTGGAAATCTGATTTAAATTGTGTTCGAAACAATATTCAGAACCCGAATCAGAAATCAAGCGACGGACCGAACCTCGGAGGTCGAGGTAAGTGCTTGTTTGCCACTTACTTGATATGCTATACTTGTTATTGGTTGATTCTTGGTTGTATGATTATTTATGATGTAAAAGTGGAAGTGAATTGGATATGACAAGTGTAAAAGTGCATGGTATGAATGAATATGCTTACTAATGTGCTTTGGATTCCTTATGTATGATTGGTTGTGAAAGGAATGATAATTGTGGTGAGTTTAGGATTGTTGCAAGGAAAGATTGATATATGTTGATGCTTATATTATTGAGGAACATATTATTGGGAAAATGTGGAAATTGGTTTATGCCTTGATATATGTCGCATTATGATTCATGCTTGAATGCTTGTTGTATGGCTACGGTCTCAGGAATGATTATGTTCATTCATTTCATATTGTATGGTAATTATGAGCATTTTGCATGAAGTATGATTTGAAGGGTTAAATACCCATATGTGCACGGAAGATTGAGTGGAGACTATCTTCATATAACTTATCCCAACCGACCAATTCAATAAAGAGATTCAACCAACTTCCCAAAAACCCCATTTCAAAATTCCACCTATCTTTTGCCACCAACTCAAAACGCAAACAATCCTACATCATCGACCACTTCCCAAGATACCAAACCTAACATGAAGGAAATGTTCATGAAAGCGATGGAAAAAATGGAGCAATTTGTGGATTCTCAAGTTGATACAAACAAGCGCATCACCACTTCATGGATGCTCAATCATCCACCAATCGCCAAGTGGAAAATTTTATGAAAGCTCAGGATTTCAGCAAAAAGTCTACTCATATAACTTTGCAAGGTTTGGAATGCCAAGTGGGGCAACTAGCCAAGCAGGTGTCAGAAAGAGAAAAAGGGAAGTTAACTAGTTTGTTAACCCAAAACCCAAGGTATGATGCTTGTGAAATTACATTGAGGAGTGGGAAAGACAACGGATGTTATGGATCAACAATTGGATGGGAGTGGAAATGCAAATCACTCCTTTGTCTTCTACCTCCTTCACTATTATTCTTAGGAGGCCTGCACTCTATCTTCTTGTACTCTCTAGTGGCACTAGAACCCCGAGATATCTTCTGCCTTTTCCCCTCCATGCGATAGTCCTAAACTAAAAACTACCTAGCCCTCAAAATCATCTCCAATAGCATCTGGTAAGATGGTGGCTTCATAGCAATACGGGTGCAGATATTAAGCTGCAACCCCCTCTTAAACTGATCCCTCCTCTGCTTATCAGTGACCACATCCTCATGTGCATAGTGGGAGAGTCAGGTGAACTGAGCCTCATACTCTGCAACTGTCATATCCCTTTGCTTAAGTTCCAAGAACTCTATCTTCTTCTTTCTGCGATAGTGGGGAGGAGTGTATTTCTCAGCGAACTCTCTCTGGAAGTCCGTCTAAGTAACTGTAGGAGGGTCATTTTGGCTCCCAGGGACTATTTCCCAACAATCGCAAACTCCCTTCACCAATAGTGAGATAGTGTACCTCAGCTTCTTATAGGGTGTACATCTCATCCGGCTAAAGATCCTCAGCCTCAGTAAGGTCAGTGGTCGCTGATTTAGCGACCACGTGCACGCTAAAAAATCAGTGACCATGTGGTCGCTAAATTCATTTAGGAACCAACTTTTTGGTCTTTAAATACCAAATTTTGTCACTAAATGAATTTAACGACCCAAAGTTGGTCGCTAAAAACGTCATCGCTGAATCAGCGATCACGTGGACACTAAGCATATTAGCGACCACGTGTTCGCTGATTTTATTTATCGACAACGCGATCGCTAAATAATTAGTGACGGCGTGGTCGCTGATCATTTAGGGACCACATGGTCCGTAAATGATCACCGACCACGTGGATGCCGATCATTTAACGACCACGTGGTCGCTGATTATTTTTTAAAATTAATTATAAAATTAAATACGAAATTAATATTTAAAATGGGAAATTGGAAAATATTAGAAAAAAAGATGGATAAAATAATATATATATAAAATAAAAAATATAATATAACATTCGTACGTAAAATAAATAACAAAAGAAAATAAAATATCTGAGAAGGTGGAGGTTGTGGTGGAGGTGGCTAAGGTGTCGTCTTCGGCGCGTCGTTAGATGAGTGTGGTCGGCTGGAGAAGAATAGCTACATCTGACGTCCATCTCTGCA
>CANYCX012254793.1:0-39684 GCA_948193385.1 Breynia disticha f. nivosa | reverse complement strand
AGGTGAATGCTCTATATTAAAATAAAAGTTGTAATAAATGTGGGTTTTTTTAGCATTAATTGAATATTCTCTTGTCATCTAAATGCTGCATACAATCATGAAACTGGCCATACAATCTGTTTGCTTTGCTATGTGAATAATGGAGATTTTTACTATGACTCCATCAGTGGTTTTAAAGAGGAGATTTATTGAGACAGTAGATTATAATTATTCGATACAGTAAAAGTAAATTTGAGTATTTGGTTTATTCAATAAAAAATAATTTTAATTTTACGTAATTTTTAGTTAAAGGAAGAATAAACCTCATTGAGTCATCTCTTTAAGAGACTCGTATTAAAATTCTCCGCGAATAATGCAACTCTTTAGTTGAATTGGCAATCATCGTTTTGCACGTTTTCGTTTCCAGGTGAATTAAGACTCGTCGTCTTATCTAAATTACCAAAAACACCTTTACATACTTCCTCCATCCCGTTTTAATAGACAATCTAAAAAATTCATGGAAATTTTTAAAAATAATGGTTAAATTAGTTGTTAGTAGTAATTTTTATGCGGTTTTATTATATTGTTCTTCTTTAATAAATTATTTTAAATAAATAATAAATGATTGAGTGAATAAAACTATATTGAAAATAAGAATGTTATTAATTTTATAAAATAAAAATAAATTTTAAACAATAAATTATATGTATAAAAATAGAAAGTTGTATATATATATTTAAGAGAATTAATATAGAATTATTGCTTATTAAAATGAAATAGAGAGACTATTACTTTGCATAATCTTAATAAAGTTTACTTTATTATTTCTTCCATGTAAAACTAATAAATAATATTAGACAATTATATAGATTAAAAATTAATTAGTTAAGTTAAGTAAAAGAGAAAGTTATTATGTAATTTTATAATATTATTTTTATTGAATAAATTATTTTAATTGAATTATAAGTATTTAATTGAACAATATGCATTAAAAATATAATAATATTATTAATTTAATAAAGATAAAAATATTTTTAAATAATAAATAATATGTATAAAAATAAAAATTACTTATATAATAAAACACTTAGGCTTCGTTTGTTTGGAGGAATTGATTTTCCAGAAAAATGTTTTCCTGATTTTTCGACGTTTGTTACCAAAGAAAAATAAGATAACAAAATTATAATTTAAAAATAAATAGAAAAATAATTATTATTTTTAACCTATTTTAAAAAAAAAAGTATTTTCTTACCTAAAATGTAAAATTATATTTTTTATTGTATTTTTAAATATTTGTGTATAAAATATCATAAATATAATTCTAGAAAACAAGATTTAGAAACATAAAAAATATTTTCCTAAAAAATTATTTTTTGTCAAACAAACAGACCATTATATAGATATTTTTCCTATCAAATTGAGACGGAAAGAATATATACATCTTTCGAAAATTCAGTCTTACAATGCCAACGAAATCACATTTTGAGCAATAATTATAAAAGAATGAAAAATAAGGCTAGTAATCTGGGTTAATAAGTTATAATCGTATCAGTGAATTTTTTTCAATTAAATATCATTATTTATGGTATAAATATTATAAAAATTAAATTTATTTCATTCGTATCGTATCTAATCATATATACATTAATCATATTATCGAATTAAAAATTATATATTGTAAAAGACAAAGCAAAGCAATTAAAAAGAGAGATAAGAGAAATGTATGTTAAGAAACAAAAGAGAAGAGGCAAACATGTGGCTTAAGATGAAGAACAGAGACAGACTATAACTCATCAAAGAGATTATTGCTGGAGAACACTTCATCCGTGAATTTAACGGTAAAGGAGGTCAACTAATACGCTTAAGGTACGGAGTTCGATTTTTATCTCCGTACCAGTTTTAAGAGATAAATATAAATTTTGACTTTCTATTCGTTACGTGACTTTAAAACTTCGTGTAAGTTAATACGGCCCTTTTCTTAAAATTTATAAACAACAAAAATTAATTAATGTGAAGAAAAAGAAAGGAGAAAAGTTGAGAAAGATTGGCAATAATTATTGTACGCAAAGATGCTGAGATACATGAAAGCAGCATCTCGACTTGCATTAGTACTTATCACCAAATTATGGACAAATACTGCACTAATTAAAGGAATCCAATGTCTTTTCACCATGTTATCCACGCCGGAGAATCTATCAATGTCACTATTTTAGCTCGAGTCGAACAACACACTAACATTGCGAGTTTGATCCTGTGTCCGTAGCGGTGCAGAGGAGACATATATGTTCTAATTGGGATAAGGTACATTTGCGGGCCTAACATTTTGTTCAAAGCATAATATTGAGTCCAATCTTTTTTTTGGTCCAATTCGATGTCTAACATTTTCATTGTAGCTTAATTAAGATATTGATTAGTGCACTAATAAATAAAAGTTTATCTCTTACTAACCGTGTTATATTATAGTTACATTGAAACGTTAAATTGTAATATTTAACATTATCAGTTCAAAACGACTTTATTTTATTATAATAACTTAGTTTAAATTATTCAAATAACTCGAAAATTAAAATAAATCTAATTTTTTTACTAAAATTTTTTTTTTCTGTCAAACTCACAAAGACAGCTTCTTTTCAGTAGCAACTGCTGAAAATAACTTTATTTTAATCTTAAATCACCAATTATGCTACTAAAAATGAGTTTCTACCATGTTTTTACAAACCATAGACCCTAACTTAAACTATAGTGCAAACATTAAGTATCAAATTAAATCCCAAAAAAGAATGAACTCAATATTGTACTTTGAATAAAACGTTAAGCTCAAAATTGAACCTTATCTCTGTTCTAATTTGTTGATTAGTCCTGTTTTTTTTTTAGACTCTATGCTAGTTAGTCTGACTCCTTTTTTAAATTTTTTTAACCAAAAAAATCAACATCAGCATTTTAATGAAACTTATTCAGAGCCTCAATCATAATATTGTTGTTGAGACGATCTTTTCAGATCAACGATCAAGGTCATTCAATTAAGAAAAACACTAATAAAGTTGAACTCAAAACTAAATTCGACTTCAGTCAAATCTAATTCAAAATCGACTCTCCGTCACGGATCAAACTCGTTTATTTTAATTCGACCCGCGTTAGAAATAGCATGTGTAGTGTTTGTAAGCCAAAGCTTTGACGGGGTGGAGAGAATATCGTTTATGGAATTGCAGCTTTTTTTAGGGTTTGTGAGGACCCTTAGAAGACATGAATGTACGACGCCATCCGTCTGCATTGGACGGTGCCGTATTGAACCTAAACCGTGTTTTTTTTTCATGGACGGTTCTATAGTGATGAAGCCGGAATATTTTTTTTTACACAAAATGTGGAAACGGATGTGTTATCGTTGATTTAGTGTATGAATTTTATCAAACGTCCGTAATGAAAAAAGTGACAGATCGAGAAAAATTTATAAGGGAGGCGACATTTAATGCATGTAGAAAATAATGGTATCAAAAGTAATTAGTTTAATATAGGTTAATATTCACAATAAATGTATACACCATACATTGTTAAATACTAATAATAATTATAACTAATTATACTTTTATTTTCAACGTTAAGATAATAATTGAAAGTAAATATATTTAATATTTGAGTATAATAAATAATTGATTGAGAAGTTAAAAAATATTAAACTAACTCGGTAACTAATCGACTAATAAAAAATTTAATTATTTCAAAAAATAATTATTATTATCTAATTAATTCAATTTATTAAATAAAGACAATATTGTAAAACCATATGTTAACTACTATTCAACTAATTTAACCACTTTTTTTTTAAATTCCGTCACTTGTCCAAAATTACCTATTTTCGTAAGACGGAAGGAGTAGCATTTACGCAATTTTATCGACGAAAAAAAACTTAAGAATTTGGAACAAAAATGCTGACAAAGCTGAAGAAGAAGCTAACTTTCAAATTTTCTTTAGCCAAAAAAGAAAATACAAGAAATAAAAATGAGAGTGAATCACAGCATTGTCTTCAAAAACAGATTGTACAGATGAGAAGCAATGCTGAAATAAACATCTACCACCACCAATCACAGCAATGTCTACTGATTATATCTCAAAATCTAAGGTATCATCTGTACATCCAAAATTTCCAGTTATGATTCCAGATTTTCTCACTAGATCACAAGAAAACTGACAGCAAACATCAGAACCAACATTGTGGCGCTCCGCATACTGCCGAGAGAGCAATAATACGGCAAGCGTTGCGCTTGGATTCTCGGCAAACGAAGACCCCCGAGGCTTCAAGAAGTTAAAATTGCAGCGCGAATGTTAAGTATATTGCAGTCAATAGTTACTAAGATCAAGAACATGGGATCAGGTCTAATCCGATTTCCAGAAGAAAGGACTAACCGGGCTTCCGACAAAACGTATAGAGTGTATATCCTTAGAACTTGGAAAGAAACATGATCCCACAGCATCCATGGAGCAAGACTCTAAAGAAAGGAACAAGGGTCTCTTCGCAGCCTTGTTTCACAACGAGTCTCACCAGCTAGAAAATCTTTTTCCCATGCTATCATCAGATGTATACAGGCTTGACATCGTTAGCCCCAAAACTTGCGGCACATGAAGGACACTTGCGGTGACGACTTACGATAATCTTTTGGACACAGGGACTGCAGAATAAGTGGTAGCACTTTGTGATGACAACCTGGAAAGATTCAGAACTATTAGCAACCTACAAATATTGCTTGCTGCAACAGAAACACACAAAGGAAGAAAAAAATCGATGCACAACTAGCATTCATATCCCACATCAAGATCAGAATTATCTTCCACAACATTTCTAGTATGTAAATAAGCTATTTTGAAGAATAAAAACAACCACGCCCAACTTAAACGACGAAAACATTGATATATGGAAGATGTAACGCGACGTGGGAGAAAATATTCACGTTGCAGACTGTATCCTCAACCATTTCTTTAATTCTACTTCCCACTATAGAAGATTTTTTTTGTCTAATCCTATTAGTTGGAGCTTGAAGGCATTATAACAAATTCAACACGGGCTGAAAACTAATGGAATATAGAAAATGACTAAAAGAACGATAAATAGAATTACCACCACGGGCAAACAACCAACTAAACTCTCAGGTAGAAGTAAAACAATTCTTGTATATGCAATGCTTCTTGATACAAGAAAACAAAAGAAAAGACTACATTTCTAATGGGGTTACATGATTAGAAATTCGACATCACAACAATATTTTATGAACAAAAAAACGCATAGATAATGAGAGAGAGAGAGGATAACCTCTTTAGGTCTGTCGAGGCAGATACTGCATTTCACTATTTCCCTGTATTCTCTAAGTTCCTCTCGCAGCTTTTCCAAAATTGGTGAATTCTCGGTCTCTGCTTTAAGAGATATAATCTTTCTCTTTGCAGCTTCACAATTTTCCTCTATTCTTCTCCTCTCAAACCTAAAAACATGAGAACAAAAGGCGGTAAAGAAAAAATAACAGAGATTCTACAGCTGCTCTGGCATAAATAGAAAGGAAAACAAAAAAATGATTCATTACCTCTCTCTCTCAAGTTCTATTCTTCTATCTGAGAAGGCTGCTCGACTGCTTTCCAGCTTAGACTGAGAATTTTCTAATGTGTCTCTAGCTTGATCACATGACTTTCTCACATCAACCAACCGCTTTTGTGTATTCTCTGCAGCCACCGAGTTTTGGAGCATGTCTTCTCTGAGTTTATGAACTTGGTCTTGACAGACTCTCAGCTGCAGGACAGGGAGGTCTTTTCACTCAGAAAGTAGAGAGAGAAGGTGACTAAATGAACAAATAATCATTGTAAATTGTGATTAAGTACCTGATCTTCAATCCTTGCAGCTTTAGCATCAAAAAAACCAACAGAAATATTGGCTTGTTGTATATCTCTCTCCATGATTCTTTTCTCAATGAGCAGAGAATCCCGAAGTTGTCTTGCTTTCACACCCTCTAAAACAAGCTAAAATACAAAGACAAGAACCAGTAAATTAAAAATAAAATAGTAGCACAAATGCAATTCATTTCAACAGTTAAAAGTAGAAGGCCATTAAATATTAATGCATCGTTAACCTAATCAAGAGGAGAATGCAATCTATAAAAACAAACAAAAGATGCTACAATAAACAGGATAAGACTGTTCAAACGCTTCCATAACAAAACAGATCAGCGAAGTCACATGAAGTCTATAAAGGAAGCATGCATCATAAATGAACGTGTTAAGATTCGCGCATATCTAGATGTTGATTTCAGCATAGCTGGTCGGTACTCCTAGTTTAATATATGAAAGAGTTTACACGTATGCTGTCAATAAAATTTCAAAAGATTCAATGCCACAGAAAAAGCAAGACACAAATGTCAACTCACAAGATAAATTAGGATTCCACCAAATGAACATCACAACAATAAACATTTACTTGGGCATGAAATGAAACCACAACAAAGATAGAAGATGACTATCACCTTAATGTTATAATCATCTCTTTCTGTTATTTGCTGCAATAGGTGTTGGTTTTGGGTTTGCATGTCATCATATGCTTGTCCAATTGTCTAAAACAAATAGGGGCATCATGATCAGTAAGACAGTAACAAAAACTATAAACGCAGCAGAAAGAGACCCATGATATAACAAACCTCTATTTCAGATAGGAAGGCCTCATTTTCTTCATTTTTTGACTTTAAAGACTCAGAGAGTCTTGACATTTCCCTGGAAAAATAACAAACCAATTTTTTTCAGGCGCTTAATTAAGATTAGAATTTCAAAAGGCAATTAACAAAGGAAAAGACGGAAAAATGACATAATACAAAATAAACAGAGCTATTTGCAATCCAACTTTGACTGGACAATCAAGCTGAACAATAGAATACATGGCACAAACCTTTTGGAAGCTTCTAACTTCTGTCTCAAGTCGACAATCTCAGCTTCTCCAGCAGCAAGCCTTTGCTGAGATACGGCCTCTGCTTCATTTGCTGTCTTCACTCGTAGTTCCAAGGTTTGCTCATTCAGAGATGACTTCAAACTTTGAACTTGAGCCCATGCCTTGTATTCGATATCCTTAGCTTCCATAACATCACTGCAATTCCAAATTAAAACTCCTTAGCGATCATACATGACCACTTCATTGAGCCAGACATAAAGGAGAATACAATGGATTGCTTCATTGAGCTAGACATAAAGGAGAATACAATGGATTGCAGCACGCATATAAACAAAGAAGTAACCACATATAAATAAGCATGAGAAAACCTATAAATGCAAATTTCAGTTCAAAAAAATATGAAGAAATAGCAGACTATTGGAGAATATTAAACATCAAGATAAGATGCAACACCTTCAAAGTAAAGTACTCCAGTATCAAACAACAACGTGCTCGTCATCAAAGGAATTAAAAATAGACGATCAAGTGCCTAATTGTTTGAATCATATCCCAATTTCATAAGGCAACAAATACACATATGCATGTACCAAAATATTGCACATATACACTAACCTGGGATCAGTGGACTCCCGACTATACATTTCAAGAATTAGCTTCAACTCCAGATCACTTTGCTTTAAATCTTGTGACTGCATAGAGAGAAAAGGGCACAAATTACTCAACCAAGTCTGTTCAGAGAGAGATCAATAGATTGAATCTTAATCTACATGTCTAATAACTTCTTTGCAACAAGGAGCCGTCAGCAACCAGACAAGCTAGCTAAAAGTTTTACTCCCTACACCCAAAAAGACAGGCTAGCTTTCTTTTCTCACCCATCCCAAGTTAAAGCATGTCTCCTTTCTCAAAGAAGAGGTTACGTGGTATTGTACTGTATTCCTTATTTATTTTAGATTACAGAACACTACTATTAAACTCTGTGAACAGAGCCAAGGATGAGTAAGAGATTAACTTCTTCAAGGGATGGTTTAGCTTAAAAATTACAATAATGACGTTCTTGCCTAACTTGAGAAAGACCCTTTTTACAAAGTCGTATGGCAAACTCATTCTTTGTGGAATGTACTTCTACAGTAGTCAACTTGTAAAATGGCAAATCAATATCATGTCAGTAACATTGACCAAGCTAATAAAAACACATTCCTATTGAGAGATCAATATGCTAGGATATAACATATTTATCATTAATAAATAATCCCTCTTCTGTGATTTGAACAGATTTTGGAAACTAAGATCTGGTAGACACTTTAACATAATTTTTAGCATGCAGAAAATGAAGCTGTTACAAATAATGTCATACCAGAGAATGCAACTTCTGTATCTCAACGTGCTGGTTGGTAGATTGGGACGATAAAGTTTCACACTCTTTCACCTGCTCCAAGTAACAAACAATATAACCCTCTGATTAATCATCAGCACAGAAGTGAGATAAGATTCGTAGGTACTGACCTTCCTATCAAGAATAGTAGAAAGAGACTGCACGTCAGCTCTCAAAGAATGAATATCAGAAGCAGCTTCCTTGAAATCGCTCAACTGGCGCTGCATAATGCCCATTTCCTCGGGAAATGATGAAAGCAAAGCTTTGAAATCTGCAATGATTTCTTTTCTTCCTGAGCAACAAAGCAACTGCATCAGAATTTAACAAGATATCACAGTGAACATAGTAGCATCTATAAATACTACAATTACCTGGTTCTTTAGATGCATCCCCAAGCCTCATCTCAATCATATTTCTTTCATTAGTCAGTTTTTGTATCTCTATCCTTAGATCGGAAATTTTAGAATCCATATTTGAAGAAGATCTTCGAAAAACATCTACTAGATCATTCTTCATATTCAATTCTCTCTCTCTCCACAAAAGACTATCCTTCTCTACCTGCAATTTCCCATGTGAATATATATATATATATATATATATATATATATATATATATATGATCAGCTAAACAACCATACCCCTGCAAGAAAAATGACTGACCAAGGAGCAAAATGAAACTACCGACCAGTTACAACCTGTCGTTTTTCATATGAGGTCTGATATTGAAGAACATCAGATTTTGACTTTCCCAGTTGATCTCTCACCATAAGGTAAGGACTTGAAGCAGAGAGAGACTTCACACTTTTCAATGAATTCTGATAACCAAAAGATACCAAACCATCTTACAGAATAAATAACAGAAACTGCATTTTGAGACAACCAATTGGACAAGTAGATTTTCACTCAAATGGGTAGATGTTTGTGGACCTATCAAACTAACCTGCAAATGCGACAGCTGTTGTAATATTCTTATCCTCTCATCGCGGAGTTCTTTTAATTCCAATAACTGCGATGAAGCTTGGTCCTGCGTATTTCAACTAGACCTATAAGCATCTTCTAGCTACAGTAATTCAAATCAATAATAGCACGAGAAAGGGTTCTTGTACATACTAATAGCTCCTTGAGTGTAGACTCCATTTCTTGCAAATCCTTTTGTTTATCTCTGGTTTTATCAGATGCAGAATGCTTACTTGCTATAGTTAAGACTGGAAAAAAGGTTCCTTTTGTGGCATCTTTTTCTTCTTTAAGCGTTTCCAATTGACAATTGCAGTCTTCTAATTCTACAACCACACTCTCCAACTCCCCTTTTATAAACCAGCAAGAGTACAAACACAAATTGTCAAAAGCAGAAGCAGCACATTATACAATATTTAGTTCATAACATTTTTGTATGATAATTTACTTACTTTGGCATTTTGCAACCTTCTCAACACAGTATGTACTCCAAAAAATATATAAGAAATCTCACATGCTACATTTACATCCTTTCAATAAAAGATTTCCTATTCCGATGATTAAATTATTGATATTGGTGCACGCATGCATTAAAAGAAAATGAATAAATCCTTGCATTGTTAAGAGGTTTCATAAAAGAAAAGATCACATTATAATAAATAAATGTCAGATCTGAGCTGGGCCACAAAACTACACATTAATAACCGCTTAAAATTACCTTTTAAACGCTTCAGCTGAGCTTTATTTTTTGCATCCATGTCCCGATGGTTCTGTAATTGTCTTGCCACTGATTTATGCATCACATGAAGGTCAATTAGAGCTGATCTCAAGCTTTTAACTTCTGTCACTAATTCACAAGATTCCTTTTTCTTGCTACCGCCTAGCAGGTAAAAGAAAAGAATAGCTGAGAAAAAATTTCAGAAGAAATGATACATAACGAAAGTCCGAGAAGTCTGTTGTACAGTTACCATCTTCTGGAAGTTCTTTCAAACATGACGCATGCAATGAGTCCTTTAGAAGCCAATGATTATCAATTACTGTCTCTATATTACATAATAAGTTCCTAGTCTTTTCAGCACCAGAATCTCTATCTTCTTCCATTTGATCAGAACAATTGCTTGTACAGGATGTATCAGTAGCACCTGTTTCCTCAAGTCGGCTGAGCAAAGCATCCTTAAGAGGAGACGAAGAATCTTCTGGAGACCAATTTGAAACCCACTTATCAGAAAATGTTATTTGAACTAATTCTGAGAGAGAATTCTCACTAAATAACAATCACCAATGCAGTCTATGAACATCAAATACCAAGATAACAAAGCACAAACAAGACATCAAAATCAAATAATCAATAAACTAGTTATAGCCTTTGTGAATTATATCAGAATAAACAACATTGTTCAATACGAGTACAAAATGGAATATGATGGATATAATATTGAAATATTTCCTGCTTTAGTTGAAAAAAAAAACAACAGGAAGGCAATTTAATTTACGTATCATCAATGTATTAAACACCTAAACAAGAAAATTTTCTGAATGTGAAAGCTGCAACTAATGAGATATGCCAAAAGATTTTTAAGCTGCTATGCACCAATAACCCACCACATGCAAATTTACAATCAATATAATAACTTCATGGAACTCAGAAACTGATCAGTTTGTCACAGCAGTCTATTGAATTACTTTAACAAGGGAAAAAATGAAAGAAGACAAAGAAATCACAGAAACACTCACCACTTCGAATGGATATGTGCCCATTATCTTGCTGGCTGCTTGAATCTCTTGTGACGTTGGAACATGTTTCCAAGTCAGTAATCAACTATTGTAGAAACATTAAGTCAAATCCTCAACAATAAAGCAAAAATAATATGAGATATTATTTCTTATTGGAGCCAGTTGATGTTGAAATTTGAATGCAAGAATAAAAAAGGATAAAGAAAAACTGAAAGGGAGGACATTACCAAATCCCAAGCTCTATTGGCAACTTTCAAAGTCAAATCATATGGTTCCTGTTTCTTCTTCAATTGAGATAATTTCCTCTCTAAGGAAGAACACTCCACCTTCCGAGTTTCTAACTTCTGAACAATTTTCTGATTTTGGTACTGGAGAACAGCAGCATCAAGCTGCACCATCGAACATAAAAGTAAGTAAATAAAATACACATGTATTGCATCATCAAACAGACACACAATCACCGAATGAAGATGGTAATTTCAGATAGCATCACTCAATATCCAATCCAAAGTCATGTCAGTACACTCCTATATGGAGTGATGAAAAAATCCAAAGAGAAACTGGCTCCAAGACCGCAAATAAACAGATAACCAAAACTTCGGATGGGTGAAACATTCATTTTCACCAGATGACAAAGTAACACATATGGCACAGGAAAAAAAAATAGTCTATATGAAATGCACCACCAAGATCAGCAGCTTCAAAATGAAAATCACTTTTTCATATGGAAAATCTGTGCGAGCAAGACAACATCATCATTCACAACTTCATATAGAACATTTGCACAAGCAAAATAATCAACATCTGTGAGAAACAACAGTTCAATATGCATCCAATTCAGCCAAATAAAACTCCAAAACCACGAAACACACAATAAGCAAGCATAACACCATAAGAAATCAAATGATCACAATCACAAATAAGTATCAAACTGAAACAACAAATACTTGTAAGTACAGGCATAAACAAAGCAATTAAAAGAAAATAAAAATCCTATAAGTTTACAGCCAAAAAATTCCAAAACACAAATCACAAACAAAAAAGACATAAAGAGTTAACCTTTTTATCCTCAGACCACAGAGAAAAAGGCTGCTTTTTAGCCATAGCAGCAGTAGGTGATGATAAAGAGCTAAAGTGACGCCGTTTTCTATCAGGCTCACCAGTACTCCCCATTTACTAACCCTAAAAACTCCCACACACTACAAAAACACACGCTCACATCACTCCAAAAACAATATTTTCAGTAAACTACAAATTTCAACAAAACCCCGATTCAGAAACACCGCCAAAAACACTGCCCAATTCCCCAAACCTAAATATCCCACACAAACCCAAAAAAAAACCCTCACATCAGTCCAAAAGCAATGTTTTCAACAAAAATCGAACTTTAACCAAAAACCGATTCAGAAATAACATAAAAAACACTACCCAATTAACCAAACCCTAACTTAAACCCCTATATTAAAAATAATTAAAAAACTGTCCTTTTTTCACAAAACAAAAGCCTAATAACAAACAGCGAAAGTCCTCTAATTGATTATAGTATTTTCTGACGTCAGCAGAGAATCAGTGAGGTTGGGATCAATGGGTTTTAACTGCTGCTTATTTTGTTTAGGTTTGGAAGGAGGAAAAGAAAAGGGATGATGTTGTGTTGTCGTTGGAATTGGGGAAATTGGAATTATGGGAATTTTGTAGGGGCAATTTGGGAATTATGGAATTTGAGGAATATGAGGTGTTGATGGTGTGATAGAGTTACCAGGTGTTGTAAGAAGGTGAATGAATGCTGGATTTTGATTGGGTGGATCTTCTGAAGGATGCCACGTCTGACATTGAATTGAATTCATAAAAATTTTGTTAAATTTATTTATGTGATTTGAGATGAGATAGATAATTAATACATTATATCGTTGAAATTTAAGCATAACTAGAATTTTTCGCCTGCGCATTGCGGAGGAATACCGTCTATTATGATAGTATTGATTGTATTATTTTATACAAATTATTTTTATAAAAAAATAATAAAAATTTTGAACTATTAGTAGTAAATTAATTAAATAACAAAATAATCATTTACAAAATATTATTTTTTCATATGAAGTTGACAGAATATAAAATAAAGATTTAATACAAATGTGAGTTAGCTAATAAATAAGGGAAATAATGTCACACATAATTGGAAATAAGTATCATTAGTTAGCTAATTAAATAATTTATAGAATATTATTTATTTATATAGAATTGACAGAATATTAAGGTAAAGACTTGATATAAATATTATTCGCAATATATAATGCCTTAAATGTATTTATTTATTAAATTTTATTTCAAAAAATTCACAAAATTACACATCATCATGTATTAATTACCTATGTATTCTACTTTATATTAATATATAGAATCATGTATTAATTACCTACTACTTTATATTAATATATAGATGTGAGTTAGCTAATAAATAAGGGAAATAATGTCACACATAATTGGAAATAAGTATCATTAGTTAGCTAATTAAATAATTTATAGAATATTATTTATTTGTATGGAATTGACAGAATATTAGGGTAAAGACTTGATATAAATATTATTCACAATATATAATGCCTTAAATGTATTTATTTATTAAATTTTATTTCAAAAAATCCACAAAATTACACATCATCATCTATTAATTACCTATGTATTCTACTTTATATTAATATATAGATGGCATTAAAGTTAAACAAGAATTAATGACGTTGCTTGCCCAAAACAGCTTCTCTAGTCACAAGCTTAATTCCTCTGACCCACAACTCCGCCATTTCAATCCCACCTTCACACACAAAATGCACCTCCTTATTCTTCGTAGTCACAACATGGAACATTCCTGGTTCTTCCACGTTCAATTTTCTCCGACGGTTCCACCGGAATTTCCCACTCGGACCAATCTCGGCTCCTTTACAAACCACATTCCTCCGGCTCGACTTCCCCCACCTCAAAATTCCTGCACCACCTACCATTCTCACCACTTTATAATGTGGACTCCCTTTCCCGCATTTCGTGTGCTTCTTCACTCGGGTTCCCAGCAGAACAAACTGCCGCGCCAGCTGATCTAATATTACCTCTTCGGAGTCGGTTCCGTAACCGTTCTTCCTGGCAAGTGAGAGTGCAGTTTCTTGCCTGGAATTCTCGATGTTACAGTTTGCTCCACATGAGATTAGAAGCTTACAAACTGAAGCATGGTCTCCTCTTGCAGCTAACATTAGAGGAGTATATCCATCTGCATCAGATACGTTTACATCGTAACCTCTAGTTGTTAACATTCGAACCAAGTTTATGTCTCCCCTGCACGCTGCGCGGTGTAGTGCGTGAATTCCTGCAGAATAGTTGAATCCTTCTGCAAGTGCATACTCGAGCATTACTTTCTCAAATGCTTCGCCGTGATTGTTTAATTCTGCTAAGGTGAGCGCTGTCTCGCCATATTTGTTCTGAAGCTTTACATTAGCCCCAGCGTAAACGAGCAACCGGAAAGCTTCGACATTACCCTCTGCAGCTGCTATCATGGTTGCAGAGAACCCATCGGCATCTTGTTCATCAAGATCAATATCTGTCCTCTCAATCAATTTTTTTAAGGCATCAATATTATTTGCTTCAATGACGACCATCAAAGGGAAAAGTACTGAGGAATCGCTCGATTTCACTTCCGTGCCAGTATGAATCACTTCTACTACAGCTTGCTGAAAACGAAGACCCCATTTGTTTAACGTTGCAATTGAGCTAGCAGATTCACCAGATGAATTGATTAGACCGAAATCAGCACCAGCTGTTGCAAGAATTTTTAAGCACTCTTCATGCTTATGCCTGGAACAGATCATTAGAGCTGTATCTCCAGAACTTGTCGTATCATTCAGATTACAGCCAGCACGAATCAGCTTTTCAAGAACATCAACTGATCCTAATTTTGCAGCCAAATGTAGTGGTGCATACTCATTTTTGGAGCTTGTCCTAATTAAAGCTTCTTTATCTGCACCACAATTCAGAAGCACTTCTAGTGCTCTTGCATTTTTACATAAGATGGCGTGGTGGAGGATTGTCCTGCCAAAGTGATAGTCGTCAGGTGATAGGTGTCTCAGAAGCAGCCGCAAAATAGTTCCGCTACTTTCAAAATATTCCACCGCACACCAGGTGACACAATATGGCTCGGCTAGTCCTGCACCAACACGGAATTCTTCTCCTGTATCCATATCCCAGGACCATGCTCCCAGCCTCACCTTTATGTCTGTCTTAACACCAACCTGTTTCCATTTCCAAAAGGTTAGTTCCATCATCATTGCAGAATTCTCCTTATGAACAGAAAATTCTGCTAAATTTTTTCTTGCTAAGATGGTATCTTTAGAAATTATAAAAACCAACAACTTTAAATTAAGCATAAAAAAATTCTCTGAGTTAAGTGATCGGATTATGGTTGAACATATACAACTCCTGGTATTCAGTTCTGTAATTCCATTCACAGAAGAGAAATTGGTTCATCCTTCTGTACCAACAACAGAACTCAGACACAGGGTTATTTACCTGTAATAGAAGTTTAACAACAGAGATCTGCCTGCAGACTATGGCAGCAGCAAGTGCATTACAATCAACATTCATATGTAAAGATGGTTTAGAAGATCGAAGAAGCACTCTGCCAACACCATTCACATCAGCTCCACACTGCCACAAAATAAAAATGTCAAACCGTTAACTTCAGCAAAGACATCTCTAGACTAAACTTCAGTAACAACAAATCGATAAACTGAACTGATGGTACCTTAATAAGCGTATCAACTACATTTACAAATCCTCTGCAGCTAGCAGAGACAAGAGCGTACACTGCGACCTGCGGCCGTATAAATTCAGAACTCATTATCAGCTCTGAAGCTCTAGCTTGTCCCAGATAACTTGCTTCCAGTAATGCCTCCTCGCATGCCTCCTGAGACGCACCAGCTTTTAACAATATTTCCAGTATGTCCAAATGACCTTCCCTGACCGATGCTGTTGTGGCATAACCTCGAAACAGCTTCTGATTCACATTGGCTCCTGCATTCTGTGACAACAATCAGCAGGAACAATCAGAACAAAACTGTAACCATCTTGATCAAATCCCGCAGTAAAACTGGTACAGTAATTGATAATTTGACATGTCCATAAATGCTAAAGCATTAAATTGGCAAAAAAAAAGGTACGAAAATAAGAATCAAAATGAAATAAAAAAGAAATCTGCATGCGTCACGTAATCTTTTTTGCTTTCAATTTCTCAAAGATTATGATCTGTTCCTGTCAGGTTGCGTCTTACAATGGACTATACTAACGTCACGATAACGTGACAACATATATTTTCTTCATAATAATTCAAATACGACAACAAATAATTCCTACCGGATTTTCTGCAACTTCAAATAAATTAGAAAATTTCAAAAAACAAAAACTCTGTTACCAGCAACTTCCTGAGGAGCGTTAAGTTTCCAATATGAGCAGCTAGAAACAAAGCAGTGACCTCAGTCTTGAACTCCTCATATTCGAACCGAACTTCATGTGCAGACTCACCATGCAACAATATCTCAGTCTTCTGCGCTTTCAAGCTCACTGTTCCGACGAAGTTGACGTCGACAAAAGGGTTTGTGAGACAGTCAAGTGCAGACTTTGTGTCGTCGTTGTGGGTTGAATCTACAAGACGTTGCGAGACTTGTGCTTGGAAATCAGCTGGAAATACTTGCTTGATGGTCATTTGATCAAGGTTGTGATTGGAAACAAGAAAAGAACGTAAGAAGTGAGAGAAATGCAAAGCATGGAGGAGGGAGGGGTTTGATGGGAACTGAATGGCTATGGAGTTTGAGTGCAATGACTTAGTCGTAATAGGCGTTAAGATTTATCAAGTCTTATGGGTCCACACGAGAGCGTACAATCGGTTCTCTTTGATTACAAAGTGATTTCGTCATCAAAGTTAAATTATGAAGTTAATGTAAAATTAAAATTATTTTTTATTAAATAAATTAAATTTTAAATTTATTTTTACTGCATTAAACGGATAACCTTAATGAGTTCCTTATTAAAGAAACTCATAGTAAAAATTCTTGAATGTTATGAGCATTTGTCAATAAATTAAAATAAAAATTTTAAAATTTAAAGTCGAAAGTCATTAATTATGTTAGGTGTATGTTAAATTTTTTATCGATTTGTAATTTTATTTCTTTTATAAGAACAAAAATGAACTAAATCAATTATTTTGATTTTGTAAATAAATAGTTTAAGTTATTTTTAAATAATCATATTAAATATAAGAATGAAATCTACAAATAAATTTTATGTGATAACAAGTTTATACAAAACAAAAGAAATTAAAATTATAAATGAATTTTACTGAAATTCATTTAAATCATACATAAACCATAAAATGATTAATCATTAGTTGGGTAACATTTTTTCTGTGTCATTTTAGTGGTACAAATAGATAATGTCTCATGCGATAACACAATTCGTGATTACAAAATTCTAATATAAATTTAATTTTTTAAATATTTATATTATAAATAATAATATTTAACACAATTAATATAAATTGGTTCATCAATGATGGTATGATCATGGTTTAACTCACTCTTTACTATGTAGTCTCAATTAACAGCCGGATTTGGCCTGCAAATCGAGCTCCGTATTTAGAGTTGTTCATTTGCAGTCACAATGTAATTTTTTTATAATGTGGGAAGACAACTCTAGCTAATGTGAGGGGAAAAAATAATACTATAAATTTTCTATTTGTTAACTTGATGGTTTAGTGACATTTTCTTAGCAACATTATATAGACAAGAACGAAAGGGGGAAATTTTAGCCTTAGACGCTAAATAATAGTTTTTCGGTTTGAATAAGAGTTCTAGATAGTTATGTTTTATTTTCCTACAAGCAGCGTTGTGGGGATCGAATCGCAGACTGTCCTATTAAATTTAGAACTAAGCACCACTGAACCGAGATACACTTAGTGTTAGATAAATTAGTTTAAGAATTTGTAAATTGTAATGTTCAATGATTGCAAACGTCATTTTCTATTACTCCTTCCGTCCCATAAATATAGACACAGTTTGACTTTTGTGGTTTTTAAGAAATTAGTAGTTGTAGTAGTTAAAATTGGTTAAATTATGTCTTATTACTATTATGTCCTTAAAAGTTTTTATTGGGAAAGACCACCATTAAAGAATTTATTTCATAAGTGAGGGTAAGAATGTCAATATGTTTATTATAAATGAGCTTAAAAAGGTAAGTGTGCTTTTATATTGAGACACTATATATAGAAAGTGTGTCTATCTTTAAAGAAATGTCAGAGTATATTATACAAAGCAGTAATTCATCGGGGATTTTTATGGTAAAGACTCTTATTTAGGGGACTCAATGAGGTAATGAATCATAATCGTTAAATTCGGTAAAAATAAATCTGGACCTTTTATTTAATCAGTAAAAACAGTTTTAATTTTACACAATCTGTGCAATTTCCTTAAAATGAAGAAGGGGACTCGTCCCTCAAATGCCTCATATTAAAATTTACCGTAATTCATCAAGATAAGTCGTCTTTTCACTTTTGAAGCAAACAATTCATCCATACGACACGGCACGTCGTACTGATTAGCAGATCACACGTTCGTCCCACGGAACCCATAAAATCACAGCGTAGATCAAGTAAATAAAGCAGGAAGGAAAGGCAGCAATCAGCAGATACGTGTCCACTAAAATCATCACAAAGATCCACCGTTGATTTCACATAATCACTGTCGATCCAAAACATTTCCAGTTAAGTTTGTTCCTAAATCTCTCTTGAATATTTCGTTTCACTCACAAATAGTCGGACCTACGTTATTATCAATGGTATGTATTAGTTGTCTTATTTTCTCCACATTTTTTAACTCTTTTTGCAGTTAAGGTTTCGTTTTGTGCGAATTTGTTGATGTTACTCTGTTAAGTTTGGAATTGCGAAATGTGAAGCTGTGTTAGATCTATTTGAGTGTTAGTTGTGGTGCAATTAAGTTTAGATTGAATTCACGATTGTAGTAGCTATACTTTTTAATGCGTATTACTGTATGTGTCGTTTATGTGTAAATGTAATGATTAAGTGGAGATTTTATGGCATTTTTTTGAAGAACAGAGTTTTGTTGATGTATTATTCGTAATTGATGATATTGTAGAGTTGAATTTGTGTTTGTTTGTGAGTTTTGGATTGTAATTTTACTTGTTGTGTAAGGGAAATATTAGGTTGTTGTGGCTGTTCATCTGTGTCGAGATTCTTTATCATTTTTGTTGCAATTTTATATTGCTAGTCGTGAAATAACTATCTTGGTTTATCATTTATTATTTTGTGTTGTAAACCTCAATCTTGCCATGAGCAATTGTGTTAGAATTAGAAATGTGCAGCTTTTTGTCACAACGATAAAGCTATATACTTTTTAGTTTATTTATTAGTTCTGGAAACAGAAAAATTGGAACAGACGGTTATGTTGCACTTGGCTGATAATTTAGTCTTGTTGCGCAGGCACCCATTAGGGGCATGATTTCACTGCAGAAAGCAGCTTTGGCTGGGCGGCAAAGTGAGAAATTTGTATTTGCTTTTAGATCTTTCAGCACCCAAACTCCCCCAAGTTCTGGTTCTCCTCCGCCCCCACCCAGTGCCGGAGCTCCACAGCCTCCTCCACCGCCCCCTCCTCCGGAGAAAACCCATTTTGGTGGTTTGAAAGATGAGGATCGGATCTTTACAAATGTGTATGGGTTGCATGACCCCTTTCTTAAAGGTGCTATGAAACGAGGTGATTGGTATAGAACTAAGGATTTGGTACTTAAAGGTGCTGATTGGATTGTTAATGAAGTCAAGAAATCTGGCCTCCGTGGACGTGGTGGTGCTGGTTTTCCCTCTGGCCTCAAATGGTCGTTCATGCCAAAGACTTCTGATGGTCGTCCTTCTTATCTAGTTGTTAATGCTGATGAAAGTGAACCTGGAACTTGCAAGGATAGGGAAATTATGCGTCATGACCCACACAAGTTGTTGGAAGGCTGCTTGATTGCCGGGGTGGGAATGAGAGCCAGTGCTGCTTATATCTACATCAGGGGTGAGTATGTGAATGAACGTTTAAACCTAGAAAGGGCCAGAAAGGAGGCCTATGCAGCTGGTTTGTTGGGAAAGAATGCATGTGGATCGGGTTATGATTTTGATGTCCATATCCACTACGGTGCTGGTGCTTATATTTGTGGTGAGGAGACTGCACTTTTGGAAAGCCTTGAGGGGAAACAAGGGAAACCGAGATTGAAGCCTCCTTTCCCAGCAAATGCAGGATTATATGGGTGCCCCACTACTGTGACAAATGTGGAAACTGTGGCCGTATCTCCCACCATTTTAAGGTGTGGCCCTGAGTGGTTTGCAAGCTTTGGCAGGAAGAACAACTCCGGGACCAAACTATTTTGTGTGTCAGGTCATGTGAATAAGCCATGCACAGTAGAAGAGGAAATGAGTATCCCACTGAAAGAATTGATAGAAAGGCATTGTGGAGGTGTTCGAGGTGGATGGGACAATTTACTTGCAGTGATTCCCGGGGGTTCTTCTGTCCCTCTTCTTCCCAAGAACATATGTGATGATGTTCTGATGGACTATGATGCACTCAAGGCCGTGCAATCAGGATTGGGAACAGCAGCTGTCATTGTGATGGATAAATCTACTGATGTTGTTGATGCAATTGCCAGGCTTTCTTACTTTTACAAGCATGAGAGCTGTGGGCAGTGCACACCTTGCAGAGAGGGAACTGGATGGCTTTGGATGATTATGGAAAGATTGAAGGTTGGTAATGCAAAGCTGGAAGAAATAGACATGCTGCAGGAAGTGACCAAACAGATTGAGGGACACACAATTTGCGCTCTGGGTGACGCAGCAGCTTGGCCAGTCCAGGGTCTTATTAGGCACTTCAGACCAGAGCTTGAAAGAAGGATTAAAGAGCGAGCAGAGCGGGAGTTGCTGGAGGCTGCTGCCTAAAACTATTATACAGGTTTGTCTCATCTTGTTGATTCTCATGTAATTCCTCTGAAATTGGATTTTTAGGATATGCCGTGTCAGTGGTAATGGGTTTGGCCATTTTTGTCTCTGCAGAAAAATTGCTACTGCAACAACGCTGGATGGATGTTGTCGAATAACCGAAGAAACCACCGGTCAGTTTTGATGCTTACGGCATTGAGCTGTTAATTTATCCGTCCATTATTCTGAAGTTGTACCAACAAATAACAATGGATATTGCTCAGATAATTTTCTATTGCCTGGGGAAGGATATTCTATACAACTTTTTGTTTGCAGATGTCTTCGGACAACGTTGTCAATAAAATCTGGATGTCATGAAACCGAATTCGGTTTGCTTGTAGGACTGTTAATTCGTCTTAGTCATGATGTTATTTTCTATCAAATATTATTATTTGACAAAAACATTATAAAAATTGAATTTGTGTTGTATCATAAATATATGTTTACAAATTGTGTTATTTTTTTTCTCTGAACCACGAGTTATCCTGTGAATCCCAGACTAATCTTCATTCGAGCCGGGTAAGATCACAAAGGCGGTAAAGTTCTCCCAACCGAGTTTTAATGCAGCTGTGTATCGAGGACTTAAACTTAAGATCTCTGGTTAACTTAAAACAATGTCACACCAGTTAATTTAAGCACTCGGTGATCACAAATTGTGTTATTAGAAATCAAAGAGCTCTGTTTGATGAGAAAAAATGCAAATATGGGCAGATTTGAATAATTCGATAATTGTCTGGAGAGAAAGAACACCGAAGTGAGAATTGGCTATAGAAGCCTTTTATTACACGAAGATAATATTGAATTGAATAACTTTGAACAACATAACCACCAGACTCCAATCATTATTGAGTAAAACATGATGACTATTTCAACGAATGACATTGTTCTTACTATAACACAATAACGAAACTTGAGAATATTCTACCTCTGTATCTATCAATAAGAGAAGAAGATGATGCTGTCCCTATAACACAAACCAATCAGAGGCAATTTTTTCTTCGAAAGGCTCTTCATTTTCTCTGATCTGATTTACCAAATTCCTGTTCACGGTCATTGATTTCACTATTGCTTTCCATTTCTAGTAATTTCTGCTCTTCTTCCTCTGCAATTTTCGCGGTTGGTTCTGGAGCGGCTTTAGGCTTCTTGGTGGTAGATTGCTGATACAGAATCCCTCCAACCATACAAATGAGAAGTCCTACTGTCCCAATAAATGTAGAATGTTTGTCCCAAATGACTAGATTAATCACCACTGTCAACAGCTTGTTCACCACCCCAAGAACAGTGTACCCTGTCGCGGAAATCGCCCTTCGGCAAGAAAACCCGAAGAAAGAAATGGCTAATCCAAATAAGCATGATAAGCCAACTGGCAAAATTACTGAAAATGAGTGCCATTCTGATTCGTCCGAGATGTCGTGCTTTATCTTCTTAAGCTCCCCCATTATAAGTAATTCTAAAGGAAAGAGGAGAAGAGCCTCAAGATTGTTGTATAACACAAGACCCCATGTGTTCAAGCCAATAGTCATTACGACATGCTTGATGTACACGAAATCTACGGTCATGCTCACCAAGTAAGCTAGAGCCCAGCTGTATGCAGTAACCGAGAACTGGTAGTCCGTGATGACGTAAAGTACACTTCCTCCAAAGATGGTGGCAAGCGATAACCATGTCTTCATTGCCGGCCAAGGCTGGTGCAAGAAGAGGGTCTCTCCTATTGCAACAAATATTGGAACTACTGAACGGAAAACAATGAATGTGTCTACATTAGCATGAAGTAAAAGCTCACTGTTGGTAAAGAGTGATAGGTAGAACATAATGGCAGCAGGAAGAAACCGCCACATTGTCAGAAGGTCGAGTCGGTCGTGTTCTACAATTTTTAGCAAACCACAAATGAAGACACCCGCGGCACTAGTGAAGTACTGCAATGCAGTAAGAGCACCAGGGTAAGGGAATTTCATGACAGCCCACTTGTTAATGATGGAGAGCAGAGATGCGGAAATACAATATCCTGCTGCAACACCATATACAGAGGTTTGCTGGAGTAAAGCAATGTACCATGACGATTGAATTTCATTAGCAGAAGAGCCTCCTGGGCCTTTCTGAGTCTCGCCGAGTTTAGGATTCTCCTCATCATTAGACATCTGGAAAGGAAATTAAAAGCTTTGTAAGAATCATTTACTAGTCTTCATGTATGTGAATGCATCAAGTTTCAGAGTAGCACTTTCAACAATTCGATTTAGTCGATAAAAATAATATTGATGGTAATCCACAGACCATAAAATAATATTGATGGTAATCCACAGACCATTACGAAACTACGAAACAGAAAGAACGAACCAAATTTCCTCGAGTTACAAGGAAAAAAAGAGAAGATTAACATAATGTCTCAACAAGTTCTAAAGTTGAATTATAGTCCCAAACTATCTATTCTTCTGAGGAAGGAAAAAACAACAAACTTCAAGTTTCTAATAAAATGTGAAATTTATGCAATTTCAATTCCTTCCAACCTATAAACCAACTAATGACAGAGATTTTGGATTGGAGAAATCCAATAAGAAAGCCTTGCCCATGAAATTCAACAACTGACTGTGATGCCTTCCTCCTGTACAATTGCAGTCACCCTAAAACCACATCACTCTCCAAATCTCCACATCCGCAGGCCTGAGTTTCTATTTCGAAACACACAAGTCTTCCGCATTAAGATTTATTTAACTTAATTATTCAAATCAAACATTGAAGTGCCACCGAGTTTTACCATCCATTAGTGTCACAACATCACTACCAGTCTTTCTTTTGCTAGCCTAAGTTCCTGCACTGTACTCCACCATTTTCAAACAATACCAACACTTCACCTAATTACTATTCTCAAATGGGAAAACTAAAACATCTCAAACGAGCCCTGAACTATAACAACAAACAAACAAATAAAAAGGGTAAGCCTTTAACTATAATTTACAACAAAGGCATCAAAAAGTTATCAGTTTCAAGCTCAATAAACTCAACGGAACATCAAAGGTGAAAACGAAACAAAAGACCGGAACTTTAAGCTCAATTCAAAATTCCAACACAACCCAATAAGCATTGCTACATTACCAAATCAAAAGGAGCGAAAAGAAGAGAGAGAAACACCTCTTCAGATCTCAGTGTGAAAGAGCGAATTGGGTTTAGAGTGAAAATGCGAATTTCATGAAAAGCTTGTTTGTTTATGCGTCTTCTTTGCTGTATCAGTCCGATAAAAAAGGCTCACTGAATACAGTCAGCAACGTCGTTGCTTCTTGAAATATTAATAAGGCAGCCAATCTCCATTGCAATTGCTTACTTAAACAATGCTAATACTACATTTTCATATTAATTAAAACCTTAATATATATTAAGGTAACTTTCGTAAAATGAATTTAATATCAGTGGGCCGATGCGGCATTTGTATTTTTGTGTTTTTTTTATTTTTAATAAATTAATTGAAATTCTGATTTCTAATAATTTTGCTAATCATGGCGTCAATGATTTAGGTTTTCAGTGACCTTTAAATTTTTTTTAGTAACAGACGTCTCGTAAGCAAAATTAATATAAAATCTAACATAAATTAATTTATAAAAAATTTAACGATCGTTATAATTATTTAAAAAAATACAAAGACAGAAACAAATATACATATAACAAAAAAAAAACAAAGTATTTTAATCTAGAAAACTTTTGCATTCAATATTCAAACACAAACTAATCAATTTTATCACATGAGTTTGTCGATCTTGAGGGTGCTAAGTGGTAAATTTAATTTAGTCAAATCTAAATTAAAGCATTCAAAGAACTGAAACCTAAGTTTTGAGTTGCAATCCTCAAGGTTGCGACTTGCAATGCAATCCAGTTCGAAAAGTAATTAACATAAAACATGTGAATTACTTGTTACAGGGCAAAAAATTAGTGCCTTTGAGTGGCTTAAACGTTCACACATGTGCAATGTTAATGTTGTCTGCAATTCAGACAAGGTTTAAGATCTAAACTAGGCTTATTTCCTAGTCAAACATATTGTGCCAGTTTGCTTCAGCGATGTCATGATTGTGTCGTGTTATTTTTATTAAATATTATTATTTAAAATATAATTATTATAAAAATTGAATTTATATCATTCGTATTAACGTATTGATAAAATATACAAAATTGGATCATTCAAGTTTCAATTGAATTGGCATAACGAACATTCATAGTCATGTTGTTATACTGTTGTACAACTTTCTATAAAGTAACATTATTTGAGACATAGACAATACAAAAACTGAACCCGTGTTATCCGCGTGGCGTCATAACCTTGGACTCGCAAATGGCATTCTCGTATCAAAAATTAACATCCCTAACAGTCATGCCTACTAATAGAATGTTGCAAACAGAAGATGAAATACAGCATTGTTCTGCAATTTCAATGGCGTCCCCTTCTACTATCAGGGGAAAGAATAACTTTAAGTGAATAATGAAACCTATTCCATCTTGCATGTAAATGCATAAAATCAGCTCTGTCAATTACTCTTGTTGCTGGTAGCAATTGACCACAAAAATATGAAGGCAATTCTGAAAAATGGGACTTTCTAGTGTTTCCAGAACTTGATTATATGATAATCTTCAGTTAAGCATGTCTGTCGAGGAACTTCTCTATTATCACAGAGAATGCAGCAAAGCCTGCACAACCTACACAAGCTGCTTTTGGGCCACCTGGAAAACGCAGCAAGAATGTAAGATACGCCAGGAAGTTAAGATGAAATAGGAAGGAAGATCATCTCAGAAACATAACGATCTAGGCATGAGAAGTTAATTTTGAGGGGATCATGAATGTTTTCCATCACATCACTTAACACATTTTTGATCAGATCAATGAGAAAGAGATTAGCAAGCCACAAGCAATTCAATTCAAAAGGATTAAGTATGCTTAGTGAATATATTTACAAACCCTGTGTCAGAAAGATTGATAATGAAAACAACTAGAATTCTGAGTAAATTACAAGCTCAAGGGGTCAATAATCCTAAATCAAACAATGGTGATTCAAACTGAACGAAGGGAAGATTTACCTTTTGCAGACATTGCACCTCCTGTTACACAACCAGCAACGACAGTGTTGGTTGTGTCGTGTTTCGCCCGAGCCTTGAAGACACAACAAGCAAAACAGATCAATCTCTCAATCCAGAAATCCCTTACGCCACAAACTCAATTCAATTCAACATAATCAAAAAACAATAGTCTCCGCTATACCTTCTCAACAACACACTCAGCAGCAGAGAAAACCAACCCCATTAGCGCGAAAGTTTTGCAAGAACTCCAACTCCTCTTTCCCATCTGTTTTGCAGCATAAACAAATTGCTGCTTTCCACTCATCTCTTCTTGCCTTAAAGGATTGTCCAAAGAACCAAGAAGCAACCCCATGAACAAACCAAGCCCACCACCTACACACAACATTTTCACATAATTTAAATTCTTGCCTCTCACAAACCAACAATTTTGAACGCAAAACTACTACGATCTTAAACAATTACAAACCACCAATGTTAAACAGGAAGCTACAATCTTTCACAATCACAAACCACCAAAGGTAAACACAAAGCTACGATCTTTAGCAATCACAAACACCCAATTTTGAATACAAAGCTACAATCTTTCACAATTACATACCACCAACGTTGATTCACAATTACAAACCACCAATGTTAAACACAAAGCTACAATCTTTAACAAGAACAACAGCTACCAATCAACCAAAAACAGAAAAAACAAAAAATTTGACGACGTGAAGCTTGTTTAGCAAGTACGATTCTCACCCACGATTCCACTCGTTACACTACGAACAGCACAGTTGTTCCAAACTTCTTGGGCTCGAATTTCTTCCATTGATGGCATTCTAAAGGACTGAATCTGAGGATTCTCGGGCGCCTTTGGGTTATCATCTGGATTCATTTCACTGCTATTGGAATTCAAAGACATGTTAGTGTAAATTTCAGAAACAGGAAATGAAAAAGTGCAAAAAAAGTGTTTTTGTTTTTTGGTAGATATGTTGTGTTTGAGAGTTTCAGGGTTTTAGAAACGCCGTCAATGTTTTCTCTGGTGCAGTTGAGGTTTAACTAATGAACGACCAAGCGGCGAAACAGTGACGATGTCGTTTTAACGTGGTTAGATCTTTCGTTTTGGTTTATTTTATTGAGCTGTATGAGAGACGCACAAAGTTGATAAGTCTGCTTAGATATACAACTTTTCCGAATTTTCAGTCATTTTTTTAGTTTTCTGTTTCAACAAATACATCTTTTAAAACACAGTTTTTACATTTTAACTCTCCAACCATATAACAGTTCTGTTCCTGTTCTTCTTGAACAAATTACTTCAGTTTCTGTATATTGTTTGACAGTTAGTACTCATTTTAACATTTGTCAGAAACAGTGTCATTTTCTTGTTAACTTTTTACCTTCTTTTTCAATTCCATCTTACCTGTACTGCATAACATTCTTTTCTTCATCATTCTTCAGCTGACCAAAATTGCCTTTTCTTTTTATTTGCTAAAGATTGCTTTTTTATCTAAATTTTGGAGACTTTTTTAGTGGGTTTATTGTTTGTTTGAGAATTGCTCTCTTGTTTGGATCTAAATCACATGATATTGTTATTATTTTAATGCACTGATAAATTATGTTACCTTGTCTCTTTCTTCAGTTCTCTTAGATTCTTTACTGTAATGTCATCGTTTGTTTTTTTTTTCTTTTCTGCTTCTAATGGTTTGAACTTCATTACCTTCTTTTGGCTCAAGTAAGAGATTCTTGTTCATTGGTTACGGCTGAGTTGAGGGACATTAAATATTTTCTGTCAAAGGTTTTAGTTTACCGTTCTTATGATTAATTGGTTTGGTCATACTAAAATTAATTATTGCTGCTATTAACTACTCCTCTGCTAAGACCTCTCCCCGTTTGTCCTCTCTCTTTGTTCCTTTCTTCATCTCATCAAAGAAGTCTTTTAATTTTTAATGCATATTGCTTGATCTCTCATACAAGAATTTTTGCTCTTCCTGCTTTTGTTTATTTACTTTTGCTGAGCTTTTGATCTGTTTATGCACTGTTGACTTCCTTGATCAAGAACTTTAAGATAGAATTAAGCACTATCTTGTTGTTTTGAAACAATGGTTCTTGGGTTAAGATCAAAGAATAGAAAAGGAGGTATAGTTCAAGTTGAATATTTAGTGCATGCAAGAGAAATCAAGCCTTGGCCTCCATCACAGCATTTAGCATCTGTTCAATCTGTGCTGATACAGTGGGAAAATAGTGATAAGGCTACTGGGTTCTTTACTTCCAATGCTGTTGATGGAAAGGTTGAGTTTGGTGAGATTTTTAGGCTTCCAGTTACTTTATCTAGAGAAACATCCAAGAAAAGCAATGGTGGCAACTTGTTTCAGAAGAATTACTTGGAGTTTAACTTGTTTGAACAGAAAAGAGACAAGACAACTAAAGGTCAATTGTTGGGTTCAACAGTTATAAATCTTGCTGAGTATGGGATCATTAAGGATGTGATAACTATTAGTGGTCCAATTAGCTTTAAGAAGAGTTCTAAGGGGTCTGTAAAATCAGTTCTTTATGTTAGTGTTAGACCATTTGAAGTGGATAAATCTAGCTTGTCTAAAGAACTGTCATTGGAAGGAAGTGAATCTGTTTCAGAAATCACAAATGAAGGCATTGATGAGGAGACTGAGATTGCTTCATTTACTGATGATGAAGATGCTGTTGATGATGGTTCTCCTAACTCATCAATAAACATCGGTACTTCTGCCTTGGAATCTGACAAAGTTGCATCACATCAGTATGATGAGGTACTTTTTTACAAGTATAATTGCTCCAATGAGTATTTTATAGCTACTAGTTTATAAATTGAACTTAAGGGCTATATTTCTAATGAAAGAGAATAAGTTGAATGCGGAGTGGACTGATGTTGAAAATTTATATGATACATTGCTGATTGATAATATTAGTATCTAGTAATTAGAAAACGTGAGTTGTGTTTGAGTTTTAGGGAGACTTTTGCATAATTTACATCTTTATTTTTTTGGAGAAAAACATAATTTTGCTTGAATTTGATACATTGCTTTGACGGTTGAGTTGTTTTTATATGATTTTTTTATCACATGTTGAAAATATTGCATATATAGTATTCATATAGTATATATTTATTTTTTCAAAAAGAATTATTATTGCCTCATCAATCGGTGAGCGCTTAGTGTTATGCCTTTCGCCTCGCTTAACCGAAGACCTTGGCACCTTCGGCCTTTAATAACACTGGACATGGCTCAAGAGTTATTTGTTGTATCATATACATTCCTAAAAGAACCTATGCTCTTTGTGGGCATGCTGTAATCTTGAGCTACCATTTTGTTGCAGCATGAATCAGACCATGCAAAGACTGGCATGGGAAAAGCTAAAGAAGCTTCTGCTGCACATTTAGATGCAGTGGCTTCAAGATCAGTGATACAGTCGGAACTTGCAGCGACCAAACATCAGAATGGAGCTTTGCACCCTCAATCAGTAACAAACTTGTCCTCTGGCCTACAAAACCCAGCACATGAACATATGCCCCAAGTTTTGCCTTCAGATGACCGTATTCAGGTGAATGCAAAAGTGAACTATGTTGATCATCTAGAGTCTCAAACTGGTAAAGAGGCAATTGGGAAATCTAGGAGACATGACAAAAATGGACTAGAGAGCTCTACTGGTAGTTTGCATGATGATCATGAAAAAAACGAACTGTGGGACCATGGATCGAATGGAGAGATTTCAGAGGTAAAGAAGCATGATTTCGAGGAAAAATTAAATGTTAAACTTCCTCAAGATGCTAGGACAAATGAAGCCAAATTAAGGAGTAATATCCTTTCAAATAACAGGACAGCAACGGCAATGCAGGGAAATACTAGAAAAGATATGCTAAAGCATCTGAAGTCTGTTCAATCACAATTTCACTCATCTGAAAATGATGAGTGTTTCATTGATGACCACATCATGGAGAAGCCCAGGAAACCGGATATTGCTAAAAATGTTCATAGGGTTCCTAAGAGTGATGCACCAAGTGAAAGAACACACAAAGTAGAAAGTCTCGCTGATAGCAAAGTCAAATTGAAATCAAAGATTGAAATGCTTGAGGAAGGGATAAGTGAAGTGGCTAAAGTAAAGGTAGACTCTCATTCAACTGTTGATAACCATGAGTTTACCCACAAGACCAAAGAAACGAAGAAGAATAAGGAAAATGATCTTCAAGAAAATGCTCATGAAGCTGGTGGAAATTATTTAACAAGTGAAAGACGAGGAGAAGTATTCAACCACTCCGGTGAAAATGCCGAATTGAAAACTAAGGTAGAAATGCTTGAAGAAGAGTTGATGGAAACTGCAGCTCTGGAAATTGGTCTTTATTCTGTTGTTGCTGAACATGGGAGTTCAACAAACAAGGTCCATGCTTCAGCAAGACGCCTTGCTAGATTTTATCTTCATGCTTGCAAGGAAAATTCAGCTTCTCAAGGGGCCAGTGCTGCTAGGGCTATCATTTCAGGATTAGTTCTGGTTTCTAAAGCATGCGGAAATGATGTTCCAAGGTATGCATTTCTTTAGGCCTATAAAACCGAACTTGTCGGACATTGAGCGGAAAACTTTAGTATTAGTTATTATGTCTTAAGAATGCTTGAAATTTTTCCTGGAAATTATGGTTTACTGTGTAATTTATTGAATATAGTGGAATTCTACTGATCATTGAATGCCTGCCAGGTTAAGTTTCTGGTTGTCGAATACAATTATGCTAAGAGTAATTGTGAGTCAGGCTATCAACGACAGTGGTAGTCCAAAGGACCAAAAGACTCATAAAACAAAGGATTCTGATGAGTGGGAGGACCCTCAAACGTATGTTGTGGCATTGGAAAAGGTTGAAGCATGGATCTTCTCTCGAATAGTAGAGTCCATTTGGTGGCAGGTCATTTCAATCTCCTTTACTGGTTCTTGTTGGCTTCCTTAATATTTTATCAGAAGTTGGTTAACATTTTTGCTGCTTGTTTTCCGTGCAGACTTTGACTCCGCATATGCAGTCCACAGCTGTGAAGGGTTCAACTCATAGGAAGACACAAGCTAAGAAATATGGATTGGGCGATGCAGAGCAGGGGAATTTTGCTGTTGATCTATGGAAGAAGGCCTTCAAGGATGCTTGCGAACGACTGTGTCCTAACCGAGCTGGCGGCCATGAATGTGGCTGCTTGCCTGTGATGGCTAGATTGGTATGTGAATAGTGTGCTTGCTTCCTTTTCTGTGGTTGTGTTCTGTTGTGAAACTGTAATAATAGCTTTCAGCTTCTGTTTTTAGGTAATGGAGCAGTTGGTGGATAGACTAGACGTGGCAATGTTCAATGCTATTCTTCGTGAATCAGCTGAAGAGATGCCAACAGACCCTGTCTCTGATCCGATCAGTGATCCAAAAGTTCTTCCCATACCAGCCGGAAAATCAAGCTTTGGTGCTGGTGCACAACTGAAAAATGCTGTGAGTTAGCCTGCCAATTTTCAACTTCTAGAACATGATCTACTAATGAAATATATCTATAACACCTTCTGTATTCAGTTTCATTAACTTAATGAAATCACTAATCTCAATCTCACCTCTGATTTTATGAATCTTGGTGCCTGTATTGTCCATTTTTGGGTCCATAGTGTTGCCCGGAAAGATTTTGAAAATCCCTAATACCTGGATAAAAATGACAGAAGAAGTAATGGAACTGTCTAAGCTTTGCTTCAACTCTTTATTTTTCTCATTGAATGGTCTTAACTAGTGATGTTCATGAATCCAAAAAAAAAATTCTGCCAAGTGTGAAGTCAAAATCTCTCTCATTTTCGTCGTGCTGAAGAATCTTTTATTGGCATTAATGTCTCCAGGTCGGAAATTGGTCCAGATGGCTCACCGATCTTTTTGGAATTGATGAGAATGATTCCCCAGGAGAGAATGATGAAAATGATAGCAATAGTGCGGAATCTCAGACATCTTTCAAGGCTTTTCAGCTGCTGAAAGCGTTGAGTGATCTCATGATGCTTCCATTTGAAATGCTGGCTGATAGTTCTACCAGAAAAGAGGTGACTTTATGAACCCCTTAGTTTTCCCTCCATATATGTCTTTAAATTTATCTCTTACATGGATTTCTGTTATAACGTCGTTTCCTGTGATCATTGCCCTTTAAACTTTGAAGATTTGTCCCACATTTGATGCACCGTTGATCAAAAGAGTTCTTCACAATTTCGTTCCTGATGAATTCAATCCAGACCCAATACCAGAATCCATCTTTGAGGCCTTGGACTCTGAGGTTGGTCTGTTAATATGATTTTACTGGATTAGTCAAATGTGACTTGTTTTAATTCTGATAACTCTGAGTGCAGACAAGAATCACAAGATTTTTTGTTCATGTCTTGTTCAGGACAATGCCAATGTTGGACATGATTCTCTCTCGAGTTTTCCTCTCACCGCGGCTCCTGCAACCTATTCGCCACCTTCGGCAGCTTCACTAGTCAATAATATTGGCGATTTGGGGACTCATCCTCTTCAGAGGACTGGATCAACTGTGACGAAAAAATCTTACACTAGCGATGACGAACTCGACGAGTTAGATTCGCCAATTGCATCCGTTATCCCTGAGAACTCTCGGAATTCTCCCATTTCAATGCCGAATTGGATGCAGAAAGGGAAGGGTGGCCGGAAAGTTGTCAGATACCAACTGTTGCGACAAGTATGGAAAAACAGCAGATAGTTTTTACTCATAAGAACATCTGTACATAGTCATATACATTCACTATACAGTTCATGTCATATGCCAGTTTTGATCTAATAATATTTTGGCGACTGTGGTGTTGATTCTTAGCCTTGGAAGTTCAAATTGTGAATCATGGCTAAAAAGTTAAGAACCGTTACAATTGTTTGAAAACACAAGGATCGAAAAATAATTACTCATATAACACATAAACGACAAGTATTTTACACTTTTTTATATCAAAAAACATATGATCAATGAACAAATAGGACAAATTTTTCAGCACAAGCCACAATGTATAAAAGTTGTAGCAGTGAATGCTGCAAACTGCATCCCATTTCTTCATCTTTTTCTGGACCTGCAGAACCGCCAGGAATTTATTTCCCTTGTTGCAGGAGATTATGAAAAGCCAGAATAAACTCAACAAAAACAATAATAAGCACTCAAAACCTGTAAATAAATTGCAGTCTACAAAAACTACAAAGAAGAAAGAATGAGATCTTACGATTTAGATTGTGCTGCAATAGGAATCCGCAATGCATCATAATGACCATAACCATGATACAAGACACGAATAGGATTCTCACGACCGTATTCCTGACCATATTCGGCAATTTTTTTCAAACCAGATGAATTATTTTCCCGCATATACACTGTAATTGGCGTCCTAGAGAAGAAGTTGTGTAATATCATGGCAGAAAGAGAATGTTCAGATTCAGATATGTTCAAAAATCAGAACCAGGAACCAGCAACGAGTAAATAACAATAATTTCAAAGCAACTTACTTGAGAACATGGGATGACATAAGAAGCTCAGGCTCTCCTCCCCAAACATGAGGCTGTCTTATTTGTAAAATATATGTGTCAAACTCACCCTCAAGAAACCTGACAGATAACCTGGATTTAATTTTTTACCAGGCAAAAGAAAATATGATGAAACAGAATCAATCAGACTCACCACTCTGTTTCCTTTCTCCTCTTGATAAATTCATCTGCAACCTGTGCAAAAACATTGCGCACCTTTTAGCCAAGATTTTTGCGGACTTTACAAAATGAAAAAGCATGGAAGAAAAGCTGTGTACTTTAGCTCTGAGCTCATCTGCGAGTTCTTTCTCGAGGCTTTCACTCGGAGATGGATTCCCTGCTCTGAGGCAAGCTCCATGAACCACGGACCGGAACAAGCACCTTCCATCTCCGGGAATGCCTGTATCAGTCGAACATACAACAAAATCAATCCTTTGCTGCACCAACATAAAGAGTTTTATCTTTAAGGTCTACCTAAACCATAATCCATATCAGTCACCACACTTCTCATCTAAAAATCAATCATAAAAATTGAAATAAATCAAGAAGCCAAAAGCAAGCAAACTTTAGCAGACTAGTCGGGCAAAGAAAGAATTTCATGCCTAACTTGTCCATGAAGGCATAAGCTACCTTGACGTACACAGAAAATACACTGATCAACAAACTTAGATATACAAATGAAATATTAGTGAGTACCAAGTGCAATTTCGGGACTTGGCACTTTCCGGATGGAGATGGAGAACCAGCGCATGAAGAACCAGGAGTTGAACCAAGTTCACGATTTGGTTTTATTAGATATTGCAAAAAGATGCAAACCTTTTGAATTCATTGACGGTGATGTGATGAAGTGAGGTTCCAGATTTTTGGTATGGCATTCGTTGGGGAAATGGGAAAGATGGCCGCATGTTACTATGAACTTAGAAAGAACAACCTTGAGTCGTGAAATGAGAGGTGTTGAATCAGAGAATCGAATTTGATACTTCTTTATCCGTCACTACTTCTTGCTGTGTTGATGCTTTTTTGCCTATTCTTTGAGTTGTTTATTTGATATCACTTTTGCAGCATAATGATTCTCACCATTGAAATATCTGCAAATGTAATTTGAATCAGAAAAGGAGAATATTTTTAGCCAATAATCTATTTTAGCAGACTCAAATAGTTAGCACTGCTCTTATTGGTGTTAATAGAATCTGATATTGCTAGAAATGATGGCAGCCGCTAAATTTCAAACTTTAATCACCTGCGATATCTTCGCTCAGCTGTTTCTATATGAAGAATTGTTAATGTTAGATTTTCATTAAGTGTTATTGTTAGTAAAGATTTTCCTGATGGTATGGATTCTGTCAGGTTTTTTTTAACTTTTGTAAGCCTCGGCATCATAGATTAACACACAAGTTTTATTGGAATTTCTCAGGAATCAAATTTAAATGAGTTCAAGGCGTCCTCCATTGTTCACTTGTGGATATTCTTTCTTGTCAATTGCAAGTGAAGAATACAGAAAAGCATAACATTTCAATGGACCCTTTGGTTCACTAGCAAACCATAACAAGAAACAGCACCACCAGAACTACCATAACCCACGGCGAACATCCACCGCTCGACGATTTTTTTGATGGAATGACACCGGAAACCCTCTCATCGACAGCAACGACAATCATGGCACGATAAACCACAACGTTATTGGTGTGGCAGGAAGCACCCAGCTGAACACCAAGCAGTGACCATGACGATAATCGTTAACAATGTGGCTGAAAAAATCTAGCATTGATTATGAAGCCGCCGCGGCTGCAGTGATAACAGTGACGATGAGAACAGAAAGGGCAGTAATAGCAAAAAAAGAACACCAATTCACCCACCGTGGGGCTCAAACCCACGACCACAAGGTTAAGAGCCTTGCGCTCTACCGACTGAGCTAGACGGGCTTCTTATTTTACAGCCAAGTAGCTAATCGTCGTTTTGCTAAATTAATATTGCGTTTTGACAAGGTACAGAAACCTTTGAACACAAGTGGAACTTATATTCCTACCATGAAAGACAAAATCCATGCTTACAAGGGGCCTGTACATCTCTTTCTCTATCTCTACCAAAAGCAAAAACTAAACAATGCCTATCAGACCTGACAGGACTAGAGAAACTGAGAGTGGAAGATATATCACAAATTTACAACCCAAACTTAACACTGATACACTGAGTAGCTTTTGCTCTTCCAAAAGAAGCTTAAAGCTTTCCCCATTCTTCTTCTTGAAACCGATTTACATAACGGCTTTGACTCCGGAGGAGGCATGGCCATGGAAGTGCTTTCAGACCTTGGTATCCGTAACTCGGCAGCTGGTTGCTGCTCTCGTTGTCTCTGCTCCCTAAATAACATCAGAAGTTTCTGAGCTTTCTCTTTCCCTCTTGTGGTTCCGTTTACAGAGATTGAGACTAGTGCGGGGATCACTCCTTCTTGTAAGACCAATTGGCTGCATTTCTCGCTTCCGTTGCATAAAATGAACAGGCAAGCAGCGGCTTGCTCCTGCTCAATGGGTTCCCCACTGTCTAACAATGCTGCCAATGTGCTAATAAGTCCTGGGACTGACACCATTTCATCCTTTCCTGATTGACTTGAAGCTAAGTTTACCAACACGGCTATTGACTTTTCAGTCCATGCATGATCTCTGGGGGCTGCAAGAAGTGACTGGAGACCAGTGATGATGCCAGCTGAAAGGAGATTTTTAATATTGGAGGGTTGCGTGGAGAGATTATACAGGGCATGGAGTGCGTCAAGCTTGCATTGAGGTTCATTTTCACCTTCAAGTATCTGGATTAAAAATGGGACAGCCTGACTTGAGCCAACGACAGACTTTGCTTTATCAAGGCAGGAGAGATTGAGATACAGCGCAGTTGCAAACCCATGAGAGTCTGAATCAGAGATCATGTCCTCCAGCAATGGGATGATACCAGCAGACAACATTAGTTCTTTGTTTCTGAAATTACCAAATGAAGAGCATATCAGGCTATAAATCAATGTTCTTGGCATGCTTCCAGGTTAAATAGACTCATGGAGAAGTAGGAAAAAAAATTCAATTTTCATCACATGGAATATTTCATAGAAATGAATGAGAAAAATTTAACTCTTGATTTATTTTAAAAATGAGGATCTAAATCCCAAAACAGCACAATTGTTCTAATTGTATTTTAAATAGTAAGGGCAATGATCATGATAAAGTTACCCAACTAGTGTCAAAAGCTAATAATAGTTTATACTAGCAACTTAAACAAGCACAATCCTGTTGAGAATGTTCACATACCTATTGTTGTTGACAGCAAGATTAAACAGAGCCATAGCTCCAGTTTCCTGAGCCACAGCATTTCTTGCATGCACTGCCGACTCTAGAAACTGCAACAGAGCTTCAACAAATCCGTTGGCGCCCATAAAAATTCTGGCCTCCTCGTCATCCTTCAGCATGAGCCTGATTTGCTCTACTATTTGCAATTTCTCCTTGAAGTTGCCCTCACTCAAGATGGTCAAAAATTCATGATATTTTTGAAACATGTTGAACTCAAGATCTTCCTCTGGGAGAGAATCGTCCTCTTGAGGAGCCAAAAATTCAGGTTCATTTCCTTCACTTTCCTCAATGGTACCACTCTCCTCTAAAGGAACTACTTTACCACCCTTCAACTTGCCTGAGCTAATTTCTGCTGATCTTGAATTTGCTGACTCAGATTGAGACAAAGACAACCTCCAGTAGTTATAGTCGAGAGACTCAGGCGGGCCATCAGGTACTGCAACTCCATTCTGTTCACACCAACTGGTAACAAGACCCTTCACGCAATAATTAGGAGTCAAAGACAGATGAAGCAGCTTCTGCTGAGTTTTTGGACAAGTATCATGACCATCACTGAACCATTTCTCAATGCAAATCCTTTCATATGTTTGTCCAGATGCAATGATAACTGGATCATACATAAGTTGCAATGAAATTGGACACCTCAATTCCTCCGGTGGTGGAAGGGGTATTTGCCCAGATCTCCTAATGTTTGGCTTGAAATTAAAAGAACTAAGCTTCGACAGCTGACGCTCAAAGGCAATGCATAATCCTTCATCAAAAGAACCTCGAACAGTGGGTGAACAGGGTGTTGAACCCTGCGAATCATTGTCATCTGTGAGCTCACTCCTAAACAACTTCGAGTATTTTCTCATGAGATGTAAGAGATAAGCCACAATTGATTCCTTCCGCTTATCTTCCTCTACACGGGCTCTCTCAATAAGTTTCTTAAGAGCCCTTCTCTCCGCCAAAGCCACCCTTGATGAGCAAATACCAAGCTTGGTGGCAGCTTGATGAAAAGATTCGAGCTCATTAGTGTCATTGCAGTCGTCAAATTTTCTACCCTGCTGCAGCAGTACAATAACTTCATCGCCAACTTGTTTCTCTACTGGATCAATCAAGAATGTAATACTCTCAAGTTCACCAATGATCTCCAAAATCTGAGGTAATTTAAATAATGGGAAAATCAATACAACTTCTAAACAATACATGAAATGAAATATACATAAGACATTCGAAATTATGGACAGGTCAATAATAATTTGCTTATAGATTCCATCAATAAGAATGAATAACATTCACCAATCACAACAAATGCAATCTTTCGAAGAGGAAAGAAAAACTTCTACTACCTGGCTTCCAATTGATTGAGGAACAATATCTTCCACGCGTTTAAGACTGTCTACAAGAGCAGATCTTGCCTTTTCAAATTTCAAGAGCACAGAATCCCCAGTTATAGCCTGCATGAAAAAATGACATCTCATTACTTAAACATCCTCACCAAATTTCAAAAACAAATATTAACTGGACATAGTGATCGTACCAAATAAAGTTTACTGCACTCTGAACAGTGCTGAAGAACCGTCTTAGTTTTCTCCAACGCAATGTGCAATGAGCACAATGCTTGAATTCCAGATTTGCTCCGAGGCCTTGCCGCTTCCAATGTCGGGAAAATCGTCAAAATTTTACGATAAAACACAGAGAGTGCCTTGCACATTTCTCCATGTAGCTGAACAAACAAAGAAATTCTTGACCAATCAATAAAGTCCACATAAAAACATGGAAATAAAAAGAAACCGATAACGATACACTAAAATGTCGTAATTACCTTGGCATCACCTGCAGCGAACAAGTTTTCTTCAACTTCAGCAATATCCATAATCAAATCCACCAAATGAAGCTCCGACGCAGATATATGTTAACTGAAATTCCACAACAAAATTGCACAATAAGTAAAAACCAAAAAGCCAAAATCGAAAAGATACAAACTTCCACTATCCAACATCATTTTCTACCACATGAAAACAAATACAGACACACACTTCATAACATCAATAGCCAAGAAACGACATCGTATAAACTTTTCTGAAAACGAACAAATCAAAATACAGGAAAAAAACATTACACAATGAACAAAGACAGAACTAACAAAATCATTTGATTTAGACATTAAAAAAACAAATTACCAAAATCCTTTCAAAAAAAAAAGATAAATAAACGAATACTAACACGTAAATTACAAAAATACGAAAGTACAATATTGATATCGACGTTTCATCACAAAATAAGTATAAGAATATAAGGAAACTAAAAATGAACGAGATCTTGCCCCGAACACGCAATAAACAGTTAACAAAACCCAAACCAATAAAAAACACGGAAAGGGGTAAGCTGGAAGACAAAAATAACTTACCGGAAGAATAGGTGGAAATCCAGGGAGGCTTCATAAACAAACATTTAGAAGAAACAACGTCAATGGAAACAGTGGTTAGGATCTCGGATGATCTGGACAAGCTAATAAGCAATTCGTGACGGTTAGGGGAATCAGAGAGAGCAAGTTTGTGGGAGGAGAGGTATTGTGTTTGGCTTGGGTTTGTTCTCAATTCAATGGAATAATGGGAAATTGGTTTTTAAAGATCCTACTGAGTGGGAGTGTTCATTTTTTTTTTTTGAAGTAAAAAACTGGAATTCATTCAATCATAATTGTCAAGCAACAAAGCAGTAACAAGAAAAGGAGGAGGGGAACAGTCCCACTCCATGGAGACAGACGAAGAATCAACAGTCCTGGCAAGTGTATGGG
>CANYCX012254561.1:0-17183 GCA_948193385.1 Breynia disticha f. nivosa | reverse complement strand
ACAACAAAATACATACCACAACAGCCTATATAAGCAGAATTCCAACATTTCACAATTTCATTTACCAACATCAATTAGCACATATAATCTCATCAGCAAGGATAATCAATTCCCATCCGCATTAACTCATAGATCAAGAATTCACAACAGTCAACTCAACATCCACAATCACATATGTAATAAGATGTCAATGCCATATAATGCTTCATGCATTTAATCAAATATTTTACCATACAAATACAAGACATACCAATATAAGTGTGGTTCGGTGCAATTACCTCGATTCCATGAAGTCGTGTGCTCGGAACTCAACCTCGATTTTGATTCTGATTTTCGCCTCCTACACAATTCATCATAATGCAATTAAGTTAATTACTAATCATTTTTGCCACTCACTTAACTCAAGTGGCTAAACCCTCAATTCTTCCTAATTTCCTATAACCCATTAATTTTGTTTCCTCACAACACTCACCATTTTATTCCCCACAACCTCAAATTCTTTCATTCCCTTTTTCAATCATCATAGATAATTATAATTTTCCTCATTTTGTCGATCACTTACTTAGTTCATTTTATCTTTTCACTTTTTACTCTTTTACTTTGCAACACAATTCCCAATAAAGTCACCAATATTCAAAAATTTTCATCTCCGTATCCATCCCAAACATTACACAAATTTCCATACTTTATATGACGTTTATTCAATCCCTTAAACAAACATTTAGTCGCATAACATTAACCACACAAAGGCAAGATGCACCAATGTAAGTGCACAAGTACTCGCCTTTGAAAGCTTAGATGTATTATCAAATAAGAGACACCTCTTATTAGTTTACTTTAGCTTTTAATTTCCTTGTCCCGTCATATTATCATAGACTTATAGGCTAGCACGGGTCGTACTAAGGAGCACGACAACCATGTTGCAATTCTAGAAACACAGTGCATAGGCACGAAGTCGTGTAGATAGGCACGAGGGACGTGCTTCCTAAGAAAACAATGAACAATATAAATGGTTCATGGAACTAAATCAAACAAGAGACAATTCTTATTTCATAACACACTTAAAATTCTAAAAAGAACGAGTACTTATACACTACATAACTAGGTAAGTGTATTGTAGGTGTACTTAGTGAGTTTTATACTCATATAAGTTGTTTGTTTATGATGAATGAAGAGCATTAGCTACTACAACCTTCTATGAATTTAGCATCCACAATTTAATTGGACGCTAAATTCAGGCATTTAGAGTCAATGTGGACGCTAAAAATTTAGCGTCCACGTAAACGCTAAATTTAGCGTCCAAGTGGACGCTAAATTGGCGGGTTGATGAACAACTTGGCGGGAATTTTTGGCTGAATTTAGTGTGCACGTGGACACTAAGTTGGCGGGATAATGAACAGAGTGGAGGGAATTTTTGGCGGGGACATTTAGCGTCCACGTGGAGGCTATTTAGTGTCCACGTGGATGTTAATTTTATGCTCCATAAGAGACACAAAATTATTGTCCATGTGGACACTGAATAGCGTCCACGTGGACGCTAGTTAGTGTCCATGTGGACATTAATTTTGTGTCTCTTATGGTGCATAAAATTAATGTCCACGTGGACACTAATCCAAATAATTAGGCGACTAAATTGTCGCCCATTTGTGTCACGCGAGATCAAAATTCATTTTGCGTCCACGTGGATGCTACAAATCCACCCTCTATATAAGCCATATTTTATCTTTCCTCCTCATTTTATCTTTCCTCCTCTAAAAAACCACCCTTAGGGTTTTAAGATTTTCATAGTTTAGGGTTTAGAATTTTATGATTTAGAGTTTATGGTTTAGGGAGTAGGGTTTAGCATTTTATGATTTAAGTTTTAAGATTTTGAGGGTTTAGGATATTTAGTGTTTTAAGTGTTTAAGACTTTTAGTGCTAAGGGTTTTTGATTATTAGGGTTTAGGGTTTGGTGTTTGAGATTTAGAGTTCTTAGTGTTTGGTTTTTAGGGTTTATTATTTTAATATTTGATTTAAATTATTTTAAAATTAATAACTAATTTAAATTATTATTTTTTTATTTTGGATTGACATTTAGCGTCCACATGGACGCTAAACATAGACCGTCCACGTGGTACATAATTAGCGTCCACGTGGACGCTAAATGCATTTAGCGTCAACGAATTTGGCGTATAAATTTTGGACGCAATCTTTAGTCGCTAAATGCATTTAGCGACCAAAAAAGTGGCTAAATGCGTTTTTTTTTGTAGTGAACATGTACTTTTTGTAGCGGAACTTTGGTGACCATAGGAGTGTGGAGACGACGAATAGGTCGGCGACTCTTTGACTTTTGTAGCATGATTTTGGAAAAACTATGCATTATTTGTCATAGTGTAGTTTACATTTGCTAGTATTTTGTAAACTATTATGCCACGATTTCTGCATCATTGTTTTGTTTTTAAAACATGAATTCACTATGTGTTGAATGAATATAGTTGAGGTTTTTCATATTTTTCTCTTATGTTGTTTTATTTGCCTTCTTTAAAAGGAAAAAAAAATATGCTTGTTTTATTCAAATAATTAAAAAACGTTTTGGGTTCACAGTTTCTATAGATTATTTAAATTTTTATAATTCTAAAAAAGTAAAATAACACATCAACTAATATTAATTGCACTTTATTCTACTTTATATAAAAATATAGAAAATAGGTAATCCACCTTTTATATTAAGTACAAAATAAATTATTTTCTAAAGAAAACAATAGTTCTTTTTTTAACGCAACAAAAGACCTCATTCACAATAGTTTTGGAAATAATTGTGTATTTTATAATATTAATTTCCTTAAATGTAATTAATATTTAAATTTTAATTTAAAAAAATTACAAAATGATACATCAGAATGCATTATTTATCTATATATTCTGCTTTATGTTAATATATAGATATAAATTTATAACTCAAATGCCACATGTTAGTATAAGATGTTGTCGAATGTCAAATTTTTAGAGATCTACTTCTGTGTCAGTATAATATATAGATATATAGATAGTGTATATATTTCTATAAGAAAATTTTCAATTTAAAAATTTTACTTTTTTCTTGTCATAATTTTTTGTTCTATACTTATTATTTTAAAAATAATTTTTATGTTGAATATTTCAATATTAAAAAAAACTAAGTTTTCTTTAAAAAATATTTTCATCTCCCACTTGTGTGATGAACTTTAACTTTTGTAGTTCTTTTTTTATTTTTATGTTTTATATATTTGAAACTAGTTATTTAATAGGGTAAAAATTTATGTGATCTCTGAGTAATATTTTTAATAATTTTTTGGTCCTCAAGTTTCCAATATTCATTTTACCGGTCTCCTACATATTGAAAAAGACGACCGCTAATTCTTCCGTTAAATTAAACTAACAGAAATATTGAAATGTCATTCTTGCTCCTGTCATGTGTGTATTAATGAGAGACCGATAAATTAAGTAAAAAGATTAGATATACCGGTAAATTAAGAGAAAGAAGTACATAGAAGATCAGTAAATTATTTACTTCTTAATCTGTTAACTTAATTTAATAGAAGAATTAACGGTAGCCAATTTTCAATATGTCGGGGAACGGTAAAGTAAATATTGAAAACTCGAGAATTGAAAAATTATTAGGGGTATTACTTAGAGATTGCATAGCATAGATTTTTACCCTATTTAATATGACAAAATAAACATTTTTCTTTACTTATTAGGATAATAGTATTCCAAAAAATCCAAAAAATTGGTTACATTGTGAATAAATTAAAGCTCATCATTATGAGATATAAATTAATGTCCTAAACATATTAAAAATAAAAAGCCATGTGTCACTTAGATAAAGATCTACTTGTCAATTCCACTGGAGAGCATGAAATTTCCTATATATCTCTGTTTGCATTAAGGTGAAACTTTTTAATTTTTTATAGTAAACACAAAAATAAAAATTGAGATCAAAATTGTTACACCTTTTCATATTCACAAACCTGAAGCATTATGCATCACTTGCATAGCTTGCCTAATTTTTTAGAAATAAATCTTATTATCATTTATCAATTTTAAGGAACATAGTATGAAATGATTATTTGCCTTTCATGTTTTGCTCATGATTTTTTTATCATAGTCTGTGGTAGATAAAATTGTACTTCATTGAATCTTTAATCTTATTTTATTACAATTATTTCCATAATGATTGATTCATTTCTCACAAATTAACTCTCCTTTCCTCATCTCTCAATTTCTACACATAATTTATTTCCTTGTCATTTCTTTCTTCTAAACTATCACTAGAATCAAACCAATGAAGCTCTTCTTCAGCATTAACTTCTTTAGTGCTGACAGCAATACCACCTACTGAACTTACTTCAATATTCTGCAAGTATGCTGCAACTTTTAATGATTTTTCTAATCCGTCAACAATTTTTTCTTGGACATTTTTTGAGTTTGATCGTTGTAGAAGTTCCATTTTGTTTCCTTGTAAAACTTCCTTGGAAGAACTATAAACATCTTCTAAAGTGTTTGCTTCTGTAACTTTACCATTTGGGCATCTTCCTTCAAAGACTTCATGTCCACCAGTCCCTTTCTGCTCTCTCCTATTATTTGAATCACTGTCTTGTTGAGCATTTTTCTCGGCATGAAATTTTTTGGACTTTAAGTCAGCATCTTTGCTTGATCTAACTACAAGATCAATCAATTCTTCCCTGATTTCTATCAAGCTTGGATCATTAGGTAATGAATCAAATTTGGGACTCCCAATTCTTGATGAACCCTCTTGGTCGATCAAATCCCCACTTGTATATAATTCCAAAAATATATCTTCATTAAAATCCTTTGTATCATCTTCGTCAAGATTACCCTCACTAGAAAGAGACTCGAATGCTTCCTCAAAATAATTTTCTCCAAATGATGATTCATCTTCAAGGCTTTTAGGTGAAGTTGAGGATGAACCAGGCATCGATGAAGTGATATTATCTAGCATGCTCTTATGAGTAACAACTATTTTTTGCATTTCTAGATTCTTGGAATTGCTTGTTTCTTCACCAAACCATCCCCCCTTGCTTTTACTTATTTCCTGTGTGATATCAAAATAATCATGATGAGTTTTTAAATCATCTTCATGATTAGTTTAGTTTTAGGTGCTTATTTTTAATTCTTATGTACCAGTTAATGATTCCAATATGAAAAGCTACATGAAAAGCTACGGTAGAACAATTCATTTTTCCCCAAGTGGTATAAAGAAAAGTATTATGAAATTAAAAAATAGAGTAATTTATGAGGAAAGTAAGAAGTTGCATGCATATGTTTACCATAGGGTGATGGTGATTGTGAAAAGATGTTGGAAGCACATTTTGGTGTAACCGAGATTGCTGCTTGTTGGAATCCATTGTTGGTGAATGCTCTTTTATATATGATAATTCCTCATTCTTGAAATGTTTCTTCTCAAGGCATGATTCTTCTTCATTCATTACAAACATTGTGTCATCTATTTCAGATGATGATGACACGGTTGACCTACTGATGTGCTCCTCGTCTTCCCTAGCTTCCATTCTTAAAAGAATTTCATCTATATTTACCTCTATAGGAGTTGTTTCTTCTAATCCTGACAACCTTGAAACTGATTCTTGGTCATTTATATTTTCATCAACTCTATCCTCGTCATGATGCAAATCATTATCTTCTACTCTTGTATTGGTATTGAAAGAGTCAATATCTTCGGATGATATGCTTCCATGTTCAACAAGTATAGAACCATGATATATATTGGGAATAATTTCTGTTTCTTGTGACATATCTTCTTCACTAAGTTTCTTCTCGTCGATAGTTGAAGTAACAGATTCGGTTTCAATATTTGAACTCACCTTCGACTCACTAGTCTCACTTAGTTGCCTTTGGAAAGTTTCATTGCTAGTTGTTTGAGTATCAGTTTTGTGTAATGAGAAATAAGGTTTCCATCTGAAATCTTGTCTCTCAATATTTCCAACTCCTAAGAATGATGGTCCAACATTGAAACTCTGATGCCTGCGGAAGAAAGGCTCCCTTTTTTGAGGTGGTACAAAATCTTGTCGAAAGTTGTTTACCTTGAGATGAGATTTTTGCTCAATTGAATCACAACTATTGTCAAAAGGATTCTTCCTTGATATTGATGGAGCAGATCCAGGGTTATCATCATCATAATCAAATGGGTTTCTTCTTGTTGAAATTGATGGGATATTGCTAGGGAAATCAACACCATCTAAGTCAATGAGATTTCTCTCAACTATCATACTCAAATTTCGACGAGCTATTCTCTTAGCAATAAGACTCTCCAAGCGTTGGTTTCTTTCGATCTCTAAAGTGCCTAAATCTATTACATTCTTTTGGTCATCTTCTGTCCATTTAATTGCAGACTTACTTTCATCCTCCTTATCTCCTTGGATTTCTTCCTCTTCATCATCATTTTCGTTACTCTCATTATCAAAAACCTCATACTCATCCTTCTTACTCTGTTTTTGTTTCTCATCATCTTCGTGTACTTCATCTAATTGCTTTGTCATTTCAGCATCTGGCCAATTAATATTCTCATTACTATTATGGGGTTTCCTAAAACTAGTATTGGATCCACAATGAGAAATATTTTCTTGTCTTGAAGTTTCCTCATTTAGAAGTGGGTGAAGCTCGTCAAGCATTGGAAGGATATGTCCTGATGAAGAATTTGAAGAACTTTCTGACACAGAATTAGAAGCATCCTCTTCATCACTGCTATCATCCTCTTCATCACTGCTATCATCATCATCATCATCAAGTTGTTTCCATGATGACTCTTGTGAGAAGCCCAAATAAGTTGTTTCTTTATCTTTTGCAGATCGATTTTTATTTTTCATTTGAAGATTCTCTTCTTCCATATGTTGAATTATACAATAATGATTTCTTAGTAGTACCTCTTTGATCCCTTGAATCTCCTCTTGCATTTTTCGTCTCTTCTCTGAGTCATCAAAGCCTCTCTCCAATTTTTCAATTACTCGATTTTTCAATTCCACATCTTGGGAACCTTCATCATTTTGAGTCGTATTTGAATTATTATCCAAGGAAGTCTTTTCTTCACCAATTAACTTCTTTATCCTGTCTTTTCTCTTATGGATAAACCTTTCAACTGAGAAGTCTTCATTCCTCCCAAAAACAACACTAGATTTCTCAAATACCCTTATGGAAGGAGCCATTTCATGGGTACCTTTTGTTTTTCCTTCTTCTGCTTTTTGATCAATCTCATGCACATTTTCTTCACCAAACAACAAAAGTGTACCAAGCAAAATAGTGGTACAAATCATAATAGGTGATGCTGAGACAACAATGGAAAACAAAAACGGAAAATATACCCGTAAAAATACACAGAAACACACCATGGACATAAGAATTGGATGCCCAAAAAATATGTTGTATATTCTACTCGAAATGATCAAAAACCTCCTCATTTTAAGTCCAATACCCATAAATGTATTCCTCAGTTTTTATCCGTATGCAGAATCATAACATCTTTCTATTTAATGAACACCCCAGAATATAATCAAATTTGGAAGAAACCATCTTAAATAATTGCCTAAACAAAACAAAACAAAACAAAAAGAAAATAATGATCATTAATAATTCATGGGAATGTAATAAAATTTTTAATGGAGAATTTTATTGACCAAGTAGCCGATTGAATAAGGATTAAAGTTTTAGAAATTGTAAAAGTAAAAGGAAGAAGAATTACCTTAATAAAGTAGTATGTCTTTTCATTTCCCTAGCTCTTTCATCAATTGTTTTCTTTGTGCATATCCAATTTTTGCAATGCCAATGCTATGAATTAATTGAATAGTGGTTTTGAGAATTGAATTGTTTTTGTTAGGAATGAAGAAGAGATGGAGAGTTGCAAATAGAGATGGAAATAGAGAAAAATGAAAAGTTAAATTGTGATGATTTTGTTATGGTGGTACTTGAATACCGGTTTTCTCAAGATAGTGTCAAATTTACATATCATGGTGGATAATATTTTAATTGAATATTGTTATTCTTGTTGTTATTGTGTCATTTTAATTAGTGACGAACTAGTAACTGTGCCCGTGCGATGTGACGGAATGACATATATTATGATTTAATTATTTTTATAAATCTAAATTATAATATTTTATCTACAAATTATTTTATCAAAAAATTAATTGAATATCTAAAATATAAAAATAAATGAATATGTTCAATAAAAAATTGTTCATAAAAAATATTGCTATTAAAGATTTTTTAAACATTTTATAGACAATATTTTTTTTAGAATTAAGAAAGTTTGCTAGTTTCTTTGAATATGAGTTTTTTTTAAGATTACTATATGATGAGTTTGTGATAAGTATATTCAACACAATTTGAAAATGATGACTACTTTAAATTAAACAAAACATTTACCTGAAATCAATTTATTTATTTTTATGTTTATTGTATTATTTTATTCTTATTTATAATTTTTTCTATTTTTAACCTTGAATTATTTAAAAAATAAAATTTTACCTAAATACTATTTTTTACTTATCTCAATAAATTTGAATAGTTTTATCTAATTAAATATTATATTATTAATTATAATATTCCTTCCCTCCTAGTATATGCGTGACAATATTTCTGTACTTATATGATCGATGAATATTGCTGTATTGAAGATTTATAAGTGAGTTAAATTTATAACTCATTAACTTAAAATATTTGGAAAAAATGTGATTTCAAACTCATGTGTTTCTCCATAGTCAAAAACTAAGAAGTGAAAAATGCTCAGCTATAGAATTATTCTAGCCACACTGCCCGTACAATGTGACGAGATGACATGTATTCTAGTAGTATTAATTTTATAATTTTTTGTAAATTATTTTTTTCATAAATAGAATTTAATAAAAATATATATAACATAAAAAAAATATTATTTTTATTTTGATAAGATTTATGTTATAAAATAGTTTGATTTATCCTTATTTTGATATGAATTATATATATGTTTTCAAATAATAAATAATATGTTAAGAAAATAAATAAAACAAAAAAAATTACACATTATTCTTTAAACTTTATTAATAATTTCATATTCGTTAAAAATTTCATTGCGTGTGTGATTTTATTATATTATAATTCTATATAATGATATAGTTATAACTGATAATATTTATGATAATATAATATTGATTGTTTAAGAAGTTTTACAATAATTGGGACTAAACAAAATTAAATAGCACATAAAAAAACATAGCACAAAAGATTATACGATTAAAACTTAAAAAAAAATAATTTATATCTAAATCTAATAGCTAACATGACAATATAAAAATCTGTCACATCTTTAAAACCTAAACTAGCTAGTGTTAGTTTGTTTATTCGACTTTTTGTTGATAATAATTTGTGTGTACAAGCATAAAGATTGTCACATTCTCGACTAAAATAATTTAAACTTCACGTCATATTGCATTCAAAATTTGATAATTAATTTTAAATATTGATATTCATGAATTTAAATTTAAATTAAAAAATATAAAAAAAGTTTAAAAGTGTTTAATTAGTACAATTGTATAAATATTATTTGTGTGGGTAATATAATAGATGAGATTTTAATATGAAACAAAATAATTTCATAAAGTGTATACAAAAGTATAATAAATAGTGAGATAGCAATTGCATTTTTATGTGGATAATCGTGTATATTTAATTTTTCCCACAAAAAAAATATATTAGAAAGTTATATACAATTTGTTCAATTTACAGTGTTACTTATTACAGAGATCGATGATGTCTTGAATAATAAAAGATCGTACGATCACAATTGATATGGTATGATTTTTAGGCTAGTAATTCATGGTTTTGGATATAACAGGTGATAAAGGGTGAATTGAGGAGCTAAGGGAGAGTCCTAAAGAATAGTTATACACCATGTACTTATTATATCTATACACTAGTTATATTTATATTTTATGCTTAATCTATTCGAATAATTAATTAATTATGAATGAATATGAATGTGGATATCTATTTTTTATTTGGATAATTTTAGGTTTGAAAATGTTTGATGTGGCTTTCGAGGACTCCACATGATGCCACGAGAAATTATAATTACAGTGTTTTTTTTAAAGAAATGCACATACTTGTCCAATTAGCTAGGCTGAATCTACGAGAGTGTGGCATTACACATATGCCGAATCAACTAGGCTGAACAATGAGTGAAAAGATAATTTATTCCGCCCATGACGTTTGGATTTCCGAATAAATATAATTAAGTTAAGGGACTTAATTATGATTTATTTGGTTGAAGGATTAAACTAGAAATACTTTTAGTTTATGGACTAAAGTGTAAATGTGTGTGGAAGGATACCTATTCACCAATAGGTACCTCTACTTCTATATAAGCCACATTTCCTCTACATTTTTTATTCATTTCCATTCTTCTACCAAAGGAAGAGAGGAGAGAAGAGACACTTCTCTTCTTCTTCACAAATAACCAATAGGTGGTTATTTCTCTCGGGTGATCGGTTTTCGGTGTAGGATCGGGTGCGAAACATTGTCCGTATTCTGACGCGTCTGCGCCTGTGGATACGAGCGTACCCTCAACGTGGTAATATTTTCTTCCCCTGTATTATGAACGGAATTCCAGGTAAGTTTTTCCGTTCGTTTTATTTACCACTTAATTAATTATGTATTAATTAATTGTATTATATATATATTTGTTATGTATATGCGTATTCCTTTCAATTCACTTATAAAGTATAATTCTGTTTCTTGTTACAGAAGTGTTTTTGAATTAATATATAGAGTTAATTATGTGCATTATCTTTTTTAGTTTGTGTCTTTTAAAAAAATGCCTTTTTTTTACCTTTTGTTTTGGTAAAATGCATATATTGTATGTTTTCCTTGTAAAAATACCCACTTATAATTTTGTATAATATATTTATGCCTAATTATTTTGTTTTAAACATAGAAAGGGTAAAATTGCCCATATTAAAAAAAACCTAAAAATCCATCACCTCACAAATACTCACGCAAGTAGTCGACTACCTCTCTTCTAAATCCATCACCTCAACTCAAAATCATCCCAAATCAACACCAAAATCACAAAACTTATTCCCTCCTCAACTCAAATCACCATGTTTCTCTTACAAAAAGTCTGCAAATCTCTCCAACCTAACTCAAATCATCCAAAACCCTAATTTTCCAAACTCACAAAGCCTTTCAATCCTCTTTAATGGCAATTCTATAAGTATGAATGAGTTTCTTAGATAAAAGAAATTGAAAGATAAAGCGTCTAGAGCTCAACTTTCATCCTCTGGTATTTTTCTGTTCTCTTTGCTCTTTAATGTTTTTGTGTCGATTTTAACTGTATATTTAATTTTTTTTTTGTGATTTTTAGGTTTTTTGATTATTAGTTTCAATTAGGGTTGTTGATTGTTATACTTTAGCTCAGTCTCAATCGTTTAATTTGGTTGTTTGTTCTGGTTTTGTTGAACTTTGTTGAACTAAATTTTGTAATCCTGTTTGTTTTAAATGTTTTATTTTGATTAGGATTTTCTGATTATTTTATTTCTGTTGAACTTTACTGATCTTTTTTGATCAAATTTGAACATGGTTATGTTGTATGTTTGATTTGGGGTTTGAACCCTGTTGAATTAATTGGTGTTCATATTTGTTTTAATCGTTCAATTTTAATTTTTAGGATTTTTCTAATTTTTATAGTTTGTTGAACTTTGTTGATCTTTTTTTATCAGATTTGAACAGATTTTATGATGTACGTTTGATTTTAGAGTAGAAATTTGTTGAACTATGTTGTGCTAATATATTTGTTTTAATTATTTGATCTTATTTTTAAGGTTTTGTTATGATTGCTATAGTTTATTGAACTTTGTTGATATTTTTTATCATATTTTGAATTTTTTGAACTAGTGTAATATCGTTTTTTGTTAATTGATATACACTTAACTAAAATGTACCTTTCTGTACCCTTGTTAACTATTTTTTATTAAGGTATTTTTATTTTTTTTGATTTAAATTTGGTTTTGTTGAACTAAATAGTATTTTATTGTGCACTAAACTTAATTATACTGTTTGAACTTTTTGTTTAACTATTTTTTTATAAAGGGTTTTTGTTTTATCTGATCTAAATTGTTTTGTGTGTTTGAGCGAAGTTGTGTTTTATTGTGCACTGAATTTAATTGTATTTTTTTGAACTTTTTGCTTAAATTTTGTTATGCATACTTAGTTGAATTAAATCTGGATAGAATCTCAACCTTTGTTTCTTTTTTTTGTCTAACTAATCAAATTTGTACTTATTTAGACATTGTGCAGAATGTTGAATATTCGTTCTCAGCAAAATGTTTTTGGACATTATGCAGCATGTTGAATACGAGGTTGAACATAATTAATCAAAATTGGACATAATTGATCTAATTTAAATATTTCTTAAAAGAACATGTATATTGATAATTTCATTAACAATTTTAATCTATACGAACTAAATTGAATGATTTTTAATAAATAACATAAAACTAAATTGAAATGAAGAAAAATAAAAAAATCAACTATTTAAACTCGTGAACTTATTTGAACTTAATTGAACAAATTAAGTTAAAAGATGAATAAAATAAAAGAAAAGAGAAAAATAGATAGAATAATAAGAAGATAAAATCTGTAGGATTAAAAAAAAGAAAAGAGAAAATGTAAAAGAAATAAAGAATGAGTTAAAAGAGAGAAAAGAAAGATTGAAAGAGAAAAAAGAGGAAAAAGATATTAGAGAAAAAAGAGGGATTAGATTCTTTGATTTCTTTTCCCTTTTTATCCTTATTAAAAAATAGGCATTTAATCAATTTTATTAAAAAATCTGGGCATTTTTTAAAGATGTTTAACATGAGTGTATTTTTGCAAAAATCTAACTATAACGTTATAAAGGTGTTACAGACCCATTGATATAACATGGACTCTAGTCCATTAAGCCCAACCACAAATTTAATTTGCTTGCGAGATGCATCCAATCATCTCTTATTTTTGGAATATGATCGCCACATTTCACATTAAAGTTTAATTTTTTCACAAATACCAGGTTTTAAAACCTAAACCACCATATAACAACTTTTTGATCTTATTCCACAAATACTAGATATCCATAATATACCCACAAAACATCCACACATTGATATCAATATGTTATTGTTTGTAGATGTGTCGTGGACATTAATTTTTTATAAATTTCCACAACATATCCACACATTGATTCAGTTTATGTGTTGGAGTTTTTACAAATGTCCACAACATATCCATAAAGAATCCGCACATTGAGTTTTTAAACTTTCTACAATCAAGGGTTGATTCAGTTTAACTGTTGGTATTTTTATAAATACCTACAACACATCCACAAAGCATCCATACATATAATTTTTAAAGTCATACATCCACACGTAATCTACAAACATTCCACACATAATCTACAACCTATATAGATCTCATCTACAGATTCTCCACATTTTATCTGCAATCTATCCATAAATAGTATCTTTTCAATTTACATTCATAAACATACAAACATTGACAAATGAGTTGCCACTGAGTCTGGCAAAGAATAATCCAATTTTCTTTCTAGCATTCATATTCTCACCACTCTTTGCTTTTCTCTGTTGGAGGATTTACTTTAAAGTCATTAATTGAGAAGTCTCTAAAAGCAAAACACATAAAAAAGGAAAAATACACACTTTCAATGTATATAACAAAAGAAAAAAATAAAACAAAAAGTAAATTCTTTGGCATTATATGAATATAAACAAATTCAGTGGCCACAATACTTAAATTTTAGATATAGAAGTCTACCATTGTTTCACCACTAAACATTCTACAGAGGCTTACAAATACTTTATTTCTAAGTCATTTTTCTTCTAAACGACATTGTCACCGATCAAGCCTTCGCCAATCCAGAATCGCACAACAACAATCTTTAAAACAAACATCGAACACTTCACTGCTCAAATTGCCAAGTCAAAAAATCAAGTTATGATCACGTGAGATTTACAGTGTAATCAATAAATAGAGATTACAGGGCAATCGAATGAATAAAGAGTGAAGCAAGATAGAGTTGTTTGAGTACCTTCGATGCTAAAGAATTCAAGAGTGAGTCACACTGTGATTGTTCACTTCAAGTTATATAAGTTGTCATTTTCTAGATAAGTTTCAAAATTAATCAGGAAAATAATTTTATTGGCATGATAGAAAAAGAAAAATGAAAGTTCAAGTTGTTATTTTAGTCCTTTTCACCTTATTCTTTTAGAAAATCTTGGATGTCGTTTGAAATCAGCAGTCTAGATGGGTCCACCCTCACATAATACTTAAAAAAACTAATGGCTATTTTTGTCTAAAATATGTATTTCATTTATAAAAATGCCACAATGACTATTTTTTCGACTATAAATAAGGAAATTTATTCGTTTTTTCACACTTCTGAAAAGATGTAATCTAGGTGGTTCTAGCATCTTCCAAAGGCATATGAGAGCATCAGGAATTCAGTATGCAAGTTGTAATAAGTTCTAGATATGGAAGGAATGAATTATCCGAAACTTATCATCTATTTAATCATGTTTACTAATAATCTATGAATAATTTAAAACTTTTTCGTATTTGCATATAAGAGAATATAGCCCGGCCGTTAGCTCGGTTTATAACATGGCTCGTGTTAGTGTAATACGTCCCATGGACACGGGCCCGTATTATACTACCATGTTCATATTCATCTGCAATACAATACTGATGTTATTCAGGAATGGTTTCTATGCATCTATTGTATCCTTGTATATCAACCTAATATCAACCTGGAATAATTTGCATCTGAATATAACAATCATATCATAATTTCATACAATCATATCATCATATCACACAATATTATACAAATGTTTGTATGTATTTCTATAAGCATATAAAAATCTGGTTGTAGAAAGAGAAAATACTAAGGAGCAGTAGTTGACCCACTTGCTGGCTTATATTCTATAACCTTTATTTGTTCTTGTGCCTAAAACAAAATATTCAATCGCAGTTGGTGAGTTGCGGGCTCAGTAAATAATCATATATATATATATATATAATTATCATCTTATACTTTTATCCGTTATTGAATTTCTGATAATCTATATATACGTGAGTACACATATATCTCAACATGTAAACATATAAACTGTTCTTTTACGTGTTTTATTTAAACCTGTGAGCTGGACTGTTATTATATACTCTACATTCATTTCTAATTAACTATAATCGTATTTTGTGTTCTTTTCGATATTCTATATTTGTATTATGTATCTATATTCTGAATTTGTTTCTTATTCCTGTATCAAATAACCTGATTCATTTACTTGTAATTCATTTTCACTGATTTCATATTTACTGTGATCAAAATTTCAGATTGCTCATATAACGTATCATTATACATAATAATTTATTTATACTTGAGTCGCCAATAATAATTTATTAATCTTCCATCGCCAATAATATACTTTCGTAGCCAATAATAATTTATTTATCTTCTGTCGCCAATAATAATTTATTTATCTTCCGTCGCCGATAATATACTTCCGTCACCAGTATGATCGATCATATAATCACCAATCACACCACCACATCTATCTCTACCATATCAGTCATCACAAGCATTATATATTAGTATCATGCATATAATCGATAATAATCGCTCGTATATCTGTACGAGTTCATATGCAAAATCATTCACGTATCTGTTCGTATTTTGTTTCATATATCATATGTGTGATACTCAATTTTTGAAACCTTTTATTTCCGATTAATTAATCTTTTTTGTAAAGAATATGATAATAAAGTAATTATTGAGGAGAGAGAAAATAAAATACATGCAACTTCGAAAATTCAGCCCATTTTATAAAACAACCAATATCAAATTTCGCAGAAGATGGAAACATATTTTGAAAACAAATTCAAACAAAATATGCATGTATAACAAATTTGTACAAAATGTACAAGTCAAAATACGAAATTTGAAATCTGGGTGCCTCGACCTCTGATCTCGTATCACTATAGTATAGTCTACCACAGGTCTCCAAGTCAAAAGTAGCTATCTACAGTCTGCACAATATAAAAAACAATCCCATGTAGGTGAGTATTTTCATACTCAGTAAGTGCTTTTTCATACACTTACCAAAGTAGTTAATATATAAGTAATCGTTATTTATCACGATTTTAAGTACATTATGCAATAGGATAAACATCCTTAATTAGTTCCCATTCAACTGTCTTCTTAATTCACTATTTATGACTGTTCAGAAAATTCTCCAAGGAGCATGAGTCGTGTCGTGTGGAGCACAAGGTCATGCTCATCCCGTTTCCTAGAATTCCTCAGGCACGATTCATGCTATCTAAATTGGTCATAGCACGATGACATGCTGACCAGCACGGGGGTCGTGCTGTCACTTTATTTTGTACATTTCAGCTTTGGTTTTAAAGTATGAACGTAATAGACATGTTTCTTAATGTTAGTATTTGTTTAGGTCAATATGTGTACCATTTTTTTATAGTGTATGACAACTCAAAACAGCACATACTAACACATAAATTCCTATCATACATGTTTGCTTATAGCATCAAACCATAACCATATCATAAGCGCAAAACATTCAACACTCATCCAAATCAGCATTCAAACAATCACCATAGCAATCAACAAGATTACTAAATATGAATGCAATATCAAATGCAAATGAATGTCAATGCAATTCACATGCAATATGCCCCGGGATAGTTCTTTCTTTTTCTTTCCTCTTTTCTTTTCTTTTCTTTTCATTTCATTTTCCCTCTATCCCAAACCAGCATCAAACCTAGTTCGGCATTAAGCCTAGCTCAAAATATTATTGATCCCAGACCGGCATTGAGATCTCTCTCGAAATAATCCTCAGGTCCAACCTATGATATCGGCTACGTGTCACAATGAAATGCAACATATGAATGAATCAATGCATTCATAAGGCCACTCAATTTCAATCTCAAATGTATGCTCATCAAACCAATCACATGCTTTCCAAATCATCAATAGTTCATAAGAACAACACCTATGAACATCAAAGGCATAAATTAATACAAAGCATACCAAATCAGTCAAGGCAAGAAGAATATCATGCCATCATAATCATACAATCATTAAGGCC